>NAVB01000111.1:0-83738 GCA_002179805.1 Acanthamoeba lenticulata | reverse complement strand
AGAAGAGGGTAGAGAGGGGGGGGGGGACGGTGAAGGGCCGCACCGGTGGGCATCTCGCGGGTGCCCCAGCCCGCGGCGGCAGCGCCTAGGCTGCGCTGAGGGTGCGGCAAGTCCTCCATCCACAGCTCTTTCATCCCGGACACAACTGAAGAACGACGTAGCTGGTTCAGATTGCGCAACTTGCGATCAAGCCGGTCGGAGAGGAGTTCATCTTTGTTGAGCAGCAACACGTCCGCCCCCTCTGGTGGTGCGCCGTGGCGGTCTGTTTAGTTGGGAGAAACAAGACGTAGTGATCAGGCGAGAGGGCGTACCTCCTTCGTTGGTGGGGAAGAACGAGCTGCGCTCGCGAACCAACGGGGGACGCTCGTGTGGTGATTTCGGACTCCCTTCCTCTTCCGCCGCCTTACTTCTCTTTTTCTTCTTCTTTCGTTTCTCTGCCTTTTGTGTGGTGGCCTGCTCTTCTTCATCATCCCCTTCAGCGGTGGCAGTTCGTCGCAGCTCCTCCAACTCGTCTCCCTGGCGGGGAGTGTGCTCGACTCCTCCTCGTCCTTCCAAAATTCCTCCTCGTCGGGGCTCCATGTGTATCCAAGTGTCTAAACGTAAATCTGCAAGATGCAGTTGTTCTTGTTCTCTTCTGGTCGTCCATGGCAGGGCACGTCAACGCCCTTGGACGCGGCCCCGTCAAGCAGTAGCCGACGATGAACCCTCTCCTCTACTCGGTCGGAAATTAGCGCAAAACACGACCTGTTTTTTCAACGGGAATTCTGTCGCGAAAATGAAAGGAAAATGACGATTAATAGTTTCCTGGCTTCTCTCTGCGGCCACTTCTTTGTCGTCTGCCAACCCGGAGGAGCAATGCAAGTCAAGGTGGAGCATGCCGAAGGGACGGAAGGGCGGTGGTGGAGCACGCAGGAACGATCGGCACAGCTGCTCGAATTGGCACAGCAGCGTTCGCCGCTCTACGTGTACGACGGACCGACCGTTGCTCGCGCCCTTGCCCAGCTCCGGAGCCTTTCCTCTATCGACACCTTCTTCTATGCCATCAAGGCAAACCCTCACCCCGACGGTATGCAGAAGTTCACTTTTCTTTCTTTTCATTTTGTGGATATTCTGTTTATTCTCAAATTAATTTGGCCAGTCCTGCGAGCCGTGTACGACGCTGGTTTCGGATTCGAGTGCGTGAGCCCTGGCGAAGTGCAGCACGTCCTCGCCCTGTTCCCCGACCTCCAGCTCATCGACTCGACCGTCTCGTCGGCCTCTACGAAGGCGCCCTTCCGCGGCGGCCGCCTCCTGTTCACACCCAACTTTGCGCCCCGCAGTACGTCGCTTCTACTAAGGCGCCTTGCTCCTGGCTGCCGAGCGCCTTGACGATCTACTCACCGCCTGGTTTGATCCACACACAGAGGAGTACGAGTATGCCCTGAACGTGGGCGCTATCGTGACGCTGGGTGCGTGCTTCTCTCGCACAACTTTCTTTGACTCGCACGACCAACAGAGCATTCGTCGCTGGACGCCGCATGTGGCACAGACTCGCTCTACCCGCTGCAGCAGTGGGGCTCCACCTTTTCCGGGAAGCACGTCATGCTGCGCCTGGATCCCTCTGTGCGCAAGGTACGCTGCGTCAATCAACTCGTTCTCGACGTGTGCTGCGCTTCCGCTTCTTACACGCGAGCATCGCAGGGCCACCATGAGCATGTGAAGACGGCGGGCAAGGAGAGCAAGTTTGGCATCGCCGCCGAGGAACTGCCCGTCGCCGCCGAGCTCGCGGCCAAGCACGGCGTGCACGTCGCTGCGCTCCACGCTCACGTGGGCTCCGGTGTGTCCTTCCACTTTGCAAAACGAGCGACATCTCATCACATGACATACTCATTTCTTCCTCCCCCGCCTCCCCCGTCGTCGTTTTCGTTCTCTTTCGCTCTTCTGGGCAGGCATTCTGTCGCCAACCACATGGCGGGAGAACGCCGACTACCTGGCCGCGTGCGCGCGCCAGTACTTCCCTTCGGCCACCTCGCTCGACCTGGGCGGGTACGTGCCAACCCTCAACTCCTCGCCTGTCGCTGCCCTCCGTGAGCTCTGCTAATGGAGCACATATGATCACGGGGCGGTGCGGTGCAGAGGTCTCGGCATCGTCGAGGTGCCTGGGGAGCAGACGGCTCTCAACCTGCAGGAAGTCGACAAGCTGGTGCGCGAGTTCAAGAACGCAAACCCCGAGTTCACGCTGTGGCTCGAACCCGGTCGCTTCCCCATCGCCGAGGCCGGCGTGCTGCTCTGCACGGTGACGCAGCTCAAGTCCAAGGGCTCCTACCGCTACATCGGTTCGTTCCCAAACTGCGCCCAGTTTGGGTTTCCAAACCGCTGCACTCTTGTCTCACTTGGCCCACTTCCTCTCACGGGTCATGTGGCGTATTCAGGTGTCGACACGGGCTTCAACTCGCTGATCCGGCCCATTCTCTACGCGGCGCACCACCAAATCGTGAACCTTTCGCGCCTTCACCACGGCGACGCTCCCCCGACGGACGACTCGGTCATCACCGCCGAAATCGTGGGCAACATTTGCGAGTCTGGCGACGGTGCGGACGCCTTGTCTCTTTCTCTCTTTCAAGCGGTTAAGCGTTGTGCGATTCAACCGAATGATCATCGGCTTCGTTTGTGGTGGGCAACACACAGTGTTCGGCCATGCGCGCCCGATGCCCGCCGCGACCCAGGAGGGCGATGTGGTGCTCATCGCCACCGCTGGTACGTCCTGCAGCCCCGGCGCCTGCTTGGCACACATAGGGGCTCACGTGTGTTCTTCGGCCCGTTGTCCACCGACAGGCGCCTACGGTCACTCGATGGCGTCCAACTACAACTTGCGCGAGCCCGCCGCCGAGCACTACCTCCACCAGTAGAACATACAAGAAAAGGAATTGTTTGTTTATTTATTAATTTATTTTTTTAATTCTGTTCCCACTTGTGGTGTGTCGTCGACGGGTTGTTGATGGCGAGCGGCGACTCCGGGGACTCTCGCCAATCTGCGCAGTGGTGTGGTGATGGTGGTGAGTCGTGTCGGCGAGGACGCTCGTGCGACACGAAAGACACGAGGGTACCTTCCGTGGTGGCCGGGCTGAGCCGGTAGTCCACGCGGGTGTAGTCTCTCTTGCGGAAGCGGCGCATGATGTCCTGCGCGTGCATGTTGGTGATGAGGTCAAGGGGTTGGACGATGACGACGACAACAACAACAAGTCATGCTCACCTTGTGGGCCTCTGAGGTGAAGAGGTAGATCAGCGTGTTGGCGATGCCCTGGAGCGGCAGGAAGAAGCACTCGAGGTAGGTCACCGCATAGATCGAATACCCGGCCGCCTCCAGCGTTCTGACGACGATGATGATCAATCAAGTCAGACAGATGTCGACATCACCACCACCATCGTTCTTGCTCAACAACAGCACAGAAGAAGACGGAGGAGGAGCCACGGCACCTGTTGATGGTGGCGGGGATCCAGAAGATGATGAAGAAGAGAGGATAGAGAAGGAGTCGCTGTGCGCTCTTGGTTTGCTGCGAGTACACCGAGCCTGACGCGATCTCGGTCAAGCGCGCGAACTTGATTTGTTGGGCTTCTGTCTCCGCGCGCAGCCAGCGATGAATGAACCGGTCCCGATCGACAGACATCAGTCAGCCCCGAGCGGTGAGGAGCAGAGGCGCTCGCGTGAGCTCGAGGGAGGCAGGACGTACGTCGTCGCATGTGGGAGAAGATCGAGTAGTACAAGCACAGGATCGAGATGATGACCAACCACACCCACATGTACGACGCCACGAAGCGCGCGTACGTGGGATGCTCCCCGACCCAGCACCAGCCCACTGCCCCAGCAAAACGTCAGCAAACACTGCGCCTTTGGGTATTGTTTGGCGACATTGACGATGACAATGGAGGCGTCTGGGGCACCGGTGTTGTCGTAGTGGATGCCATCGACGTCGTAGAGCGGGAGCAGCGCGAGCACGAGCGCGGGCGGGAGCCAGAGCAAGTGGAGGACGATCTCCATCCTCGGTGTGACCTGCCCGATCAGCACGCCCATGTCCGTTCAGAGGAAGAACGAGATCGGAGGAGGCCCGATCAAAGTGGCGCGCATGGCTACTATACCTTGGTCTCGCGCACCACTTGAAGGTAGAGCACGACGGCGATCGCGAGCGCGTAGTACGTCGTGCCGCTGCTGCCAAACTGCACGAGCAGCCCTGTGTTGGCGCCAACCCACACACTGATCAGCGACAAGCCGCTGGCCACAACGGTGAGCGAGACGAGTAGCGCACCTTGAAGGTTGCAGGGCACCACGGACAGCGGCTCCAGCCACAGGAACACCGGCAGCGCGCCAGCGACCTGCCATTTATTTTGTTTTTATTAAGAAATATAAAACATAGATTAAAAAAATAGAAAAATGAAGGGCAGAGAGGAGAGTACAAAAGAACAGGAGACGGTGAAGTCAGATATGGCAAGGCACAGGATCATTCGCCAGTAGCTCTTGCGCCACTTGCCCAGCACCAGGGCAGAGATGAGAAGAAAGAGAACACTCACGATGGAGATCATGCTGCCTATGGCAACGGTGCCTACAATGGCCTTGAGCTCCTGGTCGTCCATCCCCTCAGCAAGCTTGAGCTGAAATCTTCAGGCTGCGGCGAAGACGAAAAAGCGAAACAACTCAGCACAACTCCTCTTTTTCCTTTGCGATATCCTAGGCCTTGCGTAAAGAATGAAAAGCGAGGAAAGGAAAGAAAGAAGCGAAGACGAAGACCTTGGCGGCCCACTGCGCACCACTGTATGGTCGCGTAGGAGAAAAATGGCATTGGTCCGGCGGGAAGTACACTGAACTTCACTTATTTGCAGTCGTGAGGCACTGGCACTTGCTGCATCTTGCGAGTCTTGAACACCATGTCATATTCGCGCATACCCCTGAGAAGGTTGGAAAACGACGCCCACAGGCAAGAAGTGGCGGCCCGCCGCACGGAGAGACTGCTGCAACAGGTTCGTGTTGTTTCTTGCAGGTGAACGTCCGGGTCACATGACTCACGATCCAAATCGATCGCCAGGCTGAAGAGCTTGCGGGCTTGACCAGCAACCAAGTTCTCGTGGTGGTGCGCGGAGAGGATGGTCAGCTGCACACCTTTGCCTCGCCGGACCTGCAGCACTTCTTCGCGACTCCGACCACGGTAGAGACGCTGCGCGAGCGACTGTCGGGCTCGCCGGCACCTCCCAACGCGCCAATGGACCTCTCCACACCATCAAGTCCCTGAACCCGGGCCGGTTCACTCTCTCAAGAAAAGGCCAACAAAGGTCTTTGACGCCTCATGCAGTTTACAGTTTCCATAGTTCACCAGCGGGCTCGCACAGCGCCCGAGGCCAGCACCACGTTGCGGGTCCACCCGTACTTATCAAGCTGGCCGAGGAAGCGCTCGTAGTGAGCCCCCGTGTAAGCCACGCTGGCCCGTTCTTTGCTCAGCGTGACGTCAGCATCCGGTCGTCCGGGGCTGTCGTGTTGTTCGTCGGATGCCATTCGGCCGAGGTGGTAGGCCGTGAAGTAGGCCCGGAGGACGTCCTCTGGCGCAGCGTCTTCATGGAGAACCACCAGCACACGGCCGCTCTCGGGCCGATAGCGCACCACGAATCGCTCTTCGCGGTGCAGTGCGATCAGCTCGCGCAGCAGGCCCGGTGACGGTGCGGCGGACACCGAGGCCAGCCGCGCCGGCGCGAACAGGGACGCCAGCGGACCGGCGCCGGTGGAAGAGGGCGCCAGGACGTCGCGCAGGGAAGCGCCCATGACAATGGCCGGCGCTGCGCGGCGGTCAGCGGGCGCCGGGAGGATGATGTGTTCGTCAACTTCCTCGGGCGCCACCACGGTGCCTCGGTCGTGGAAGGCGCCAAGGATGAGGTTGAGCCGCTGGCGGCTGAGGGTTGTGAGCCGCACGTTGGATAGCGCGCGGTGCGAACAGGCCAAATGGCACCCCGCCAGCACGCCGTACACGGCGAACAAGCTCTGCAGCTCCCCGCCTGCAAGCCCACCGCGAGTCAGCCGGGGACAGGAAGATGCGGGTATCGTCAGCGCTGGCTGGCGTACCGGTGATATAGGTGGTGCCGATGCCGAGGCCCATGCCCATGAGGTAGGCCACGATGCTCTGCGAGTGACCTGGCGGGCGCCCACGGTAAGCCACGTCCTTGATCCTTGGTAGTGGCGGTGAACGACGGCAGAATGCGTACCCTTGGCAGTGATGTCACCCAGGTTGTCGCGCAGCGCGAAGCCCTGGTTGATGGCCGCCTTTGTCGCGCCCGTGGTAAGCCCTGATGGTATACCATGTATGAGCTTCAGCGAGGAATTCTTTGATGCAGGGCGAACTGGCGCGCACCGGCAATGCCCTTGGCCGCATTGGCCAGAGAGGCCAGCGGGAGGAAGTAGGCCGGGAAGAGCGGTGTTGCAAGCTCCAGCTGCGTGTGGTTTGTGTGTCGCGCAGTGAGTGATGTCATGAAACGAGCGAACAGATAAGCGTGATGGGGCATCAAGAAGTACCGCAACGCCGCCAACGTGAATGCAATCCGCAGCCCACCGGATACGCTTGGTTTCTGTATCAAAGAACTTGCCAAAGGCGCCCGCCACCAGCATCACGCCCACACAGCCCAGGCCTGTCCTCGGCACGCACCGCAGCGTTTGAGACCCAGGGATCGAGCAGTGGCGCAGCAAAGGTGGTTGTACCGTCCTTGAGCACCCACGAGATGGCGGCGGCTGCCGGCATGGCGCCCTCCCCCAGCCCCACGGCACTGAGCAGTGCGTTCGTGGAGATCCTGCCGCGGTGGTCCCTCCCGGTTAGGCCTCGCGGCGAAGTATGAGATGAAAGACGGCACCCAGAGACAACAGGCCGTACACGAAGCCCGCGGAGGAGACGATGCCTTTGGCGATCTCCCACTTCTGGTAGTGGATGTAGTCTTGCCTCACCGAGGCGGGATAGCCGGTGGGAAGGAGCAGCGACTTGAGCATGTGGCCCAACCGCAGCGGCGCCCTTTCTAAAGGAGGAGGAAGTTTGCGTCGGTCATTCGTCGGTTCGCGCTAGACTGGTCAAGCTGGAGACGCACCGTGTGGCCGGTCCCTCTGCCGCGCAACCAGGGCCTCCGCCTCCTCGACGTACTCCACCTCTCGTCGTCCATGCTTCTCGCTCGCCAGCGGCTGCATCTTCAAAAGCGGAGGACAACTTCAGCACAGCAAGTCGCTGCAACCAAAGGGCGAGGTGGAAGTACCGGCCGTGCGTCGGTCGATGTGTGCAAACGCGGGCCCGCATGCTTCAGTAACTCTGACGTGCGGCCCCGTGCGCGACAACACAGTGTTGCGCTGTATGCCGACAGATTAATGAGGATTCAAGCGGACAAGGCGCGAGGAGGAACACACCTGCGCACTGTCGTCTGTGTGGTGGCCGGGTGTCTCCGGAGCAGCATCTGCGGCGAGCGTGGTGCAGGTGGTTGCGGAGAGTGAAAGACACAAAAGAGGTGGGTGAGCCCTTGCCTTTACGTCTTCTTCCTACAGGACCGGAAACATACCTATTTGTGAGTCGCTTTGGCGATAAGCTGCCAGTTGCAGTTCTTGAGCCCCGCTTTGCCCTATGTTTGCGAAATAATTCAAACTTTATTTCGTATCATAATAAAGAAGAAATGAAAACAAGAAAATTCTGTCGACTCGCTTGCCTGACGTAGGAGATCTCTTTGAGCCTGCACTTCTTGCTCCAATTGGATTGCAGAGGGACGGGAAGATGAGTGAGGACGTATCTGAAAAGGAACAGATTGACGCTCTCATTAATTGGGTAGCCCTCCTTTCCACTTTAGAATCGGCTGGTCCAGCCGAATCAACCGCTCCCTTCTTTCTGTCTCTGCTCTTCAGTCGCACCCTCCAACTTAGTGGTTGGCCCAATTTGTGATCATAAATTGGGGCGAGGTTTTGTATTCAGTGCCTTGCTCTCATTTTGTTTTTGAATCACCACCTTCTTCTGTCCAGCACTGCATTGGCGCTGCTTTCCCACTCCCTCGTTTTTGCCACTGATGCTTCTTCACCATCCAGATCAACACATTCGCCATCTCCCAGAATGTGAAGGGCATTGACGAACTGTTCGACGGCGTTATGCTCACCGAGGTTTTTGCTCAGATGTACGCGGCCCATTGCTCCCCTCCTGAATGGTTTACGCCGTGGCGAGCGAGACCTGTGACTTGACAGGCCTCACACGATCACCCTTCTCCCCTGCAGTGCGCCTCGACATGTCGACTTGTCAACGCTGAAGCGTTCGGCGTTGAACAATTGGCTACTGCGAAAGGCCAACGTCAAACTTCTCCTTACCAACATTGAAGAGTACTACAACGACGAGCTCAACATCGCATGTGACGCCACCAGCATCGACATGGGTACAGAACGACTCCCTTCTTGAAGTTGGCCGCGTCGCCCTGACGCTTGTCATCATTACCACCATCATTCGATTGATGACGTTGTTGTTGCAGACCGCCTCTGCAAGAACGAGGATGAAACAGAGATGATCAAGCTAATAGAGCTCATCCTGGGTGCCGCTCTCGAGTGCGAGAACAAGAAGGAGTATATCGAAAACATCATGCTCCTCGACGAGAGTTCCCAGCGCATTCTCATGGTCTTCATCGAGCGGGTATACCCTCTTGCCTCGTCGTCCTCCTTATTGGACTCCTGTCTTGGCTCAAGTTCTCAACATTGGTTACCATGCGCTGCGACAGTTGATGCGGGAGCACCAGGCCAAGCCCGCGCACTCGCCCCGTCAGCGCAGCCAATCCTTCGACGATGGTGCGCATAGAGTGGCTAGTCAGCACCGGCACATAATAATAATTCACAATCTAATCCAACACTTAACAGGCCATGAACTGCAAACACTGCGATTTGAGAAGGAAGAACTGCAGGAGCACTTTGATGAACTCCAAGTCGAGCACTCATCGCTCGTCTCGGAAAACGTATGCCTGCACATTATTTTTGATTTTTTTTCAAAAAACAAAAAAATATTGATTTTATTCAAGGTTATGCACCCCTAAAGCAAATTTTTCTTCTTGAATAGGCCAACCTGCGAGCGGAGAAGGAGACGCTGATGGAAATGGTGCGGAGCATGGAGCGGCAACTGGAAGAAAAGACCAAGAAGGAGCAGCTGGATAAGGAGCGGCGAGAGAAGGAGGAAGCCGAGCTCATCAGTGCCCTCCAAAAGCACAGCAGGTCCGTCCCCCCTCTCTCCACCCGATGTTGTTCTTCACATGCACACCCACTCACCCGTTGCTGTTGGTGCACGACAGAGAGGTCTCGGAGGAGCAGTACCACGCCCTCCAGATTGAACTCGAGGTTCGGATCCCATGTCCACACTAGAATTGCGGTGGAGGAGCCAGCACCTGACCTCTATCGAATCGTCTCTTTCTCCCCTTACAGGAGAAGGACAAGGTCCTATTTGAATACAAGCGCAAGGTGGACGAGCTCTCCAAGTACGCCGCTGAAGCGCGCAAGCTGAGGTAGTTGCCCTGCTTCACCCTTCGGATCGCTGGGATCGGTGAGACTGACTAGCGCGAGCCAACAACCAAAACTTGCGTAGGGATGAGATGGACATGATGAAGGAGAAGGTTGCCAACGCAAGTCAGGTCGAGGAGAAGTTTGCCCACCTTCAGGACAAGCTCAAGGAAATGGCCGAGCTCCGAAAGCAGTACAAGGCCCTGCAAGAGCAGAGCAACGCCTACATGCAAAAGTCGATCGAGCTCGAGGACGAAGTGGTCAAGATCCCCCTTCTCAAGGCTCAGATCGAGGACTACAAGAAGCAAGGTATTGTTCTTTGGCCCAGCCCCAAAGAAACCAGGCCTGTGGCTGATAGCGGGCGGGCGGGCATTAGTGCTGGCGTTCAGGTCGGAGGTCGCCACGACAGGCGAGAAGGACATCAAGCAACAGCTCGAGTCGCAGCAGCTTCACGAGACCCTCAAGCAGCTTCAGACCGAACGCGATGTACGTCCTGTGCGCACTTGCTCGTGAGCTCGCTCGCAGGGCCTGATCACGCAGTGCAGCTCCAGCAGGAGAAGGTGGACGCGCTCGAGGAGACCATTAGCCAGCTCAAGTCCGAACTGGAGGATGCCCGACGTACGTCGTGTGAACACAACAAAACTTGTGCTTGTCAAGTGGTTATTGACGCTGGGGCTGCGGACGGGCAATACAGTGATGGGCGGACAACAGCTGGAGCAGCAGCGCTCAGACAACGACCTGATGGGCTTCCACGAGATTTTCACGCCGGAGCTGCAGGAGAAGATGGCCCGCCTGGAGCGCGAGAACGCCCGCCTCAAGGCTGGCGAGGGCGGCGTCGGTGGCGGCAGCAGCGCCACCGAGCTCGCCCTTTTGCAGGCCAGGCTCGACGACGCCGCGGCCCTCAACGCCACTCTCGAGGACAAGCTCCGCCAGCTCAGCTCCTCTGCCGGGCAGGGCTCCAAGGACGCCGAGGTGACCGAGCTGCAGGAGGAGCTGCGCCGTAAGGACGCCACCATCACCGACCTCGAGGGCCAGCTGAAGAAGGTCTACGAGGTGAGCGGCTCATCCTCTCGCACACCTGCGAGGCGCCACATGTGAAACTAACACCGTTGGGGTGGGAACAACTCCAGGAGGCCAAGCGGTACCGGGACGGCGCTGGTGCCAGCGTGGAGGGCTCGCTGGAGGGTCCCGCGATCGAGGAGATCGCCATGAAGCTCGCGCAGGTGCAGGAGAAGAACGAGGCCCTCAACTCGGAGAAGCAGCGGCTCGAGGGCTATCTCCGCACCGCCAAGAAGATGATCCGAGAGCTGCGCCAGGAGAAGAAGGACCAGGCCGACGCCGAAACGCAGGTACGCACGCAGCCTAGAGATGCCGACAAGCTTCATGTTTTAATGGAATCTCACCTTCTCCTCTCTTTTATTTCTCGACAACAGAAGCAGGTGAAGCAGATGGAAGAGAACATGCAAGCTCTGCGGGCGCAACTCCTCGAGAAGGAGAAGGAGATCAAGTACCTCAAGGTACGCATGAACGACAACAGACAACGATGATGGTGTGAGTCGGTGTTGACGTTGATGGTGACGAGCAGGAGACGCTGCGGGAGAGCCGCGACAGCACAGAGTGGGAGCAGCGCCTCCTGGTGTCGACCTTCTACGAGATGGGTCTGCAGTTGGCGCGCGCCCAGGCCTCGCGCCCGGACCAAGCGCTCGGGGCCGCCGCTGGTGGGCCGCCGGTCCAGCACCAGCCCCGGTCGTGGCTGGCCGCCCTCCGAAACGCGCGCAGCAAGTAGAAGCAAGAAGTGAGCCGCCCGCGGGAGGACATCATCACGTGTATAGCCAGCTCAGGGCCACCCAACGAAGGACAAAAGAGAAAAGAGAAAAGAGAGCGAGAGAGAAGGACGGGAATGTGGGGCGCAGAGGCAAAAGGTTTTGTTGTTCATGCAAGAGGAAGGAGCGGTTGCACAACAACAATATTTATTCAATTCTTTCTTTTTGATTAAGAAACAAGAATTCAGGGCCTATTTGTCGACAAGAATAAAAAAAAATTGCTTTGTGTAGATCTCTCGGCTGCAGCGAATACACATTTGCCGCAGAGATGGACGTGGAGCCGTTGGAGGGGTCGCCTGGCCCGACCCGTAAGAACACAGCTGCCACCGAGGATGTCGTGCATCATTTTTCATCACAACTAGGTGCGCCCCTTGACCCTGATCTGATGGTGTGAACGGCCTCCAAACCAGATTAACTCACCAGGTGCTGCAGAAACATACCAACTCTTCTCTTGTGGTTCAAATACGAGTGGTATTTACTTCTCTACTCGCACCCCAGAAGGATAAAAGGCAACCTTGTGCTGACTGTTGTGGTGACCATACGTAGGCCAATTGGGCTACGTCACCAAGGCCAAGAACATGAGCACGCCCGTGCTCGTGGAGAGCTTTCAGGGCCGCAGACGCGTCAGACAGCTCGCCTGCGGCGCGCGCACCACCTTCCAGCTTCTCGGTGCGCTCCATCCTGCCGCCCCCTTGCCCTCCATACGCCACTAATTGGCCTCTCTTTCGGCACGTCCGTGCAGAGACCGGGGAATGCTACGGCTGGTGCGACACCACTTGGATCCCGCATGCTAGCCTAGTCCTCGAGCCGCGAGACGCTCAACTCACATACTGCGCACAATACTGATTACCATCTCTACAGGGGCGAGCTGCCGGGTCTGCTCGGCAGTTCCAAGACGTCTCGTCTGATCCCGAGCGAGGCCATCAAGCACATCTCGTGCTCCCCATCAGGCTTGTGGAGCACGGCTGTCTTCGAGGATGGTCACAGCCAGCTTTGGCGACATGTACTACAATACGATCGTGGATTAGGCTGATTATAGTCCTCGATATTTCTGACCTTGTTATTGTTGTTGTTGCTTCTGCCGCTGAGCAGGGCGGCGTTATGGCGAACCTCGAGTTCAAGTGGGGCCCTGCCAAGCAGGTGCTGGCGACGGGCACTCACTTCCTGGCGCTCCTGGAGAACGGCTGGGTGGTGCAACGAGACCACATGAAGGGCGACACCACCATCGAGCACCAGGTCCTGGCACCTGAGAAGGTTATCGTTGCCATCGCCGCCAACGACCTCTACAGCGCCGCTCTCTCTGGTACCGCGCTGCCGCTGCCGCTCGTGTGCGTACGAGACTTCTCATGACTGACTGGCCACGCCTCCCGGCCCGGGCGGAACAGACACGGGCGAGCTGTACACGTGGGGCATCGGCCCGCTCGGGCACGAGGGCTCGAGCAACCCGATCAAGCCGCAGCCACAAAAGGTGCTGGGCGCCCTCGAAAACAAGCGCGTCGTGTCCGTCGCCTGCGGCAAAGACCACATGGCCTGCGTCACCGGTGCGTCGCCTCTCCCCGCCAACGCTTCTGTTCCGCTTTGACTCACTTTGTTTTTGTGGTCTCTTGCCATCACCAGACACGGGCGAGCTCTACACGTGGTGCGTTTTTTATTTATTATTATTTGTTATTTCATTGTTTACCTTTTTGAACTTTTTCTCTTTTGCTGATATGGGGGACTGCTGACAACGGAGAACAGGGGCTCGGCAACGCGCAACCAGCTCGGCTTCGGCCAGGTGGGCGCCAAGGTGCTTGAGCCGCAGCGGGTACAGGCCCTTGCCGGCAAGAAGATCGTCACGTGCAGCTGCGGCGACTACTTCTCGGCGTGCATCTCCGACACGGGCGTTCTCTACTCCTGGGGCGAGGGCTCCACCGGTACTGCTCCACATTCTTTTCATTTTTGCCCATTTTACATCCTTTATAAATAAACAAATAATGATCATGCAACTTTCACAGGAGCGCTGGGGCACGGCGAGGTGAAGGACGAACCGTTCCCGCGCCTCGTGGAGGCCTTCAAGAACAAGACCGTCAAGAGTGTCGTGTGCGGCGCCGAGCACATGGTATGCCTCGTGCTGGCTGGCATCAACCAGAATCAGTCGCTCCTGATGGCCGACATGAGCCGCATTTGTGAAGCTGAAGAGCTCCGCGGCGGACACACGCTCGGTACCGGCTGCCCTTTTCTTTCCCGCCTGGTTCGGACCATCGTCTCACCCTGCGGCATACGCACACGCCAGCCGAGGACGAGTGCTTCTTCGACGTCAAGCTCCGGTGCGCGCTGGAGCCCCT
The DNA here is from genome assembly GCA_002179805.1 of Acanthamoeba lenticulata. Taxonomy (NCBI): domain Eukaryota; phylum Discosea; order Longamoebia; family Acanthamoebidae; genus Acanthamoeba; species Acanthamoeba lenticulata. The sequence continues at coordinate 70,089 of NAVB01000111.1, read as the reverse complement.
CAAGCCCGCCATCCGCGCGCACAAGGTGGTCCTCGCCGCACGCTGTCCGGCGTGGCGCGACCTCCTCCCCTTTCACGTACATCAACTCTTGTCTCTTGCCCCAGCTCAGCTCGAGTTCATCATGACCTCATCACTTCTTCGCATGTGCAGGAGCTGAACGTCGACAAGACCGCAGACGTGGCAGTCACACCGGCGGCGCAGTCCGCGGACGAGCTGCCCGAGGTGGTGGTGCACGGCATGGAGCACGCCGTGCTGGTCGAGTTTGTGCGCTATCTCTACGCCGACCGGGTCGAGCCCGACCTCGCCGATCAGCTCCTCGTGCTGCTCTGCGTGGCGGCCCATCGCTACCGCCTGGCGAGGCTGCAGGCCAAGTGCCTGGGCTATTGGGAGCAGGGCATGACGGCCGCCAACGCCTTTACCCGGAACGGCCTCGTCCAGGCCGAGGAGGACCGCCTCTCTGCGGAAGAACAACGACAACACGAAGCTGAGGAGGCGGCCCAGAGCGAGAAGAAGGAGGGCTCTTCCGGGTCCTCCATGAACGAGCTCGCGTTCGCGCGACTACGCCTGGCCTGCTGCAATTTCCAGCACCATCACCTGCTCGAGCAGCAGGCGCTGTCGGCCCAGGCCGCAGGCGACGCCACCGCCAGCGCTCTTGACAGCGCTGGGCAGTCCCAATCTGAGCCGTCGACGCCCGTGAAGCTCAACACGTCGTCCAGTTCAGTGGTTTCCGCCGACGCGTTGAAGCTTCGCCAGGAGGAGATGCGCGAACGCCTGCGGAACATCCAGGCTCGCATTAAGGCGCTCGAGCAGGAGCTTGAGCACGACGGCGGCCTGTCCCACATCGTCGACGACCAAAACGACGATGATGACACTCGCGCCGCCAGCAACGCTGCCGACGAGGACAAGGGTGAGGGTGAGGACAGCAATGACGAGGACGAGGACGATGAGTCTGTCGTTGAAAGCAACACCAACGACAACGACGACTCGGATGACTACCCCTTTGACCTCGACGACGAGGCCGACTTGGCGGCTGATCTGCGCAGGCGCACCCTGCAGGATCAACGACGCGCACGGCAGGAGCGGCGAGAGGCCCGCAGGCTGCGCGCCAAGCGCGAGTCGGAGGAGCGCCAGGAGGCGCGGGTCACACGCACCAACCGGTCCCTCGGGGCTGACCTGGGCCGCTTCGTGGGCGGCTCCGACTACGCCGACGTCGTCTTCGAGGTCGAGGACGCCCGCATCCCAGCCCACCGGGCCCTTCTCTGCGCCCGTTCGTCTCATTTTCGCGTACGCGTGCCCGCTTTGACCCCGTCGCTCCTCGCTCGTCTGCGATCGCTCACTTGGCCTGCCACTTGGCTCGCGCACGCGCACAGGCGATGCTGACGTCGGGCATGCGCGAGGCCCAGTCCGGGCGCATTGTGGTGCCCGAGATCAGCCCGTCGGCCTTTTCCACCGTGCTCCAGGTGCGGCTGCCCTCCTCTCCCGGGTCGGGTCGGTTGTCGTATGACCATGAGCCAACTCGATGATCGTGTGTCTCTCTTTCTTTGCGTAGTACTTGTACACGAGCGAGGCTGACATCAACGAGGAGAATGTGATCGAGCTGCTTATCACGGGCAACCTCTACAGCATCCACCAGCTGCAGGAGCAATGCGAGAATTACATCGAACACGGGATCCAGCTGGACAACGTCACCGACCTCCTCCGTACAATCATTCATTTGCTTCCGCTTGCCTGGCAGGCTTGCACAAGTCCTTTGGCTGATTGGCTGGCTTTTGTGGACTGTGTGTGGATACAGAAATGGCGCACCAGTTCCAGACGCATCATCTGCGGAGCGTGGCGATGAACTTCCTCATCGGCCGCTTCAAGGGCGACTTCACCAAGCTGGAGCGCTTCAACGAGCTGAGCCAGGACATTCAAGACGAGTTCAAACGCGGCAGTACGCCCCTTTTATTTTATTTTATTTTATTTTATTCTTTATTTATTTGAATGATTTTTTAACATTTTCCTTTGTGGACAGTCCCTTGTCCGGGCGAGAGCCTCATTCGGGCCAAGCGGGGCGGCTTCCTGGGGAAGCCCTTCTACGCGATGCTCATCTCGCGCGACTTCTTCAAGAAGCGCGTCCACAAGGGCGAGGAGAAGTGGGACGTCGTCGTCCAGTATGAGCCCCACCCGCCGCCCGAGGTTCTGCCCGCCGCCACCGCTACGACGGCCAGCAGTGTCGGCGACTCGGCTGCGACGATAAAGGACGGCGACGAAGCCTCTGCTGCGGCCACCAACGGCGCTGCCAGCGAGTCCGATAACGAAAAGACCGCGACAACGGCCACGACCGAGGGCGGAGCTGACGCGGGCGCCGGCTTGGCATCGGCCGCGTTCGGCGACTTTCCGGCATCTGACGTCGGCAGCAGCGGCGGGATGCGTGGGCGGCTCCGATCGGGCCGACGTGGCGCCTCTGGGCCTCGCGGCAAGCAGCGCCGCGTTAACGCCCCTTCGTCTCCCTTTTCTTCTTCGTCTTCATCACCATCATCGTCGGCTCTTACCCTGCCTTCAACACCGTCCTCTTCTTCCTCTTCGTCGCCATTCTTGTTCGGCACCTCGTCTCTATCATCGCCATCATCCCCGTCCGCTTTGCCATCGCTGTCACCTTCGTCGTCGCCCTCGTCGTTGTTGGCGGTTCCCTCGGACGCGGCGGCCTCACCGCCGACATCGCCGTCGACGTCGTCGTCGTCGTTCTCCATCGGCAGCGGCGGGAGCGAAGGCAACCCGTTCCTCCGCGCGAGGCGGCGCGTGGTGAAGCCGGCCGACCAGGCGATGCCGACATCGTCGGAGCATCACCATTCGATCGACGAGGAGGTCGAGGAGGAGGTCGCGGCCTATCAGGCTGCCCGCCGCAGCTCGTCTTCTTCAGCGACCGAGCAGGACGAGCGGCCCAACGTGCTACTCACCTCCAACAACGACGGCACCTACACGTACCACCAAAACCGCATTCCGCGCATTCCCCATTTTATTTATGTAGATGTAACCATGTGGGGCCGGGCGCGCGTGTGCAGGATGTCCTTCACGCCGCACAAGCTCGGAGTGTACTCGATCCGCGTGAGCCTCGACGGTAGCCCCATCAAGAATTCGCCCTTTTACGTGCGCTTCGAGCAACGTACGTCAGTTGTTGCCAACGTTGTCATCGTCGTCGTCGTCTTGATCATCGCATGCGCACTGACGGACGGCTGCCCTTTTTCTTCTCTCTCTCTTTCTTTCATGCGTAGGAATTTTCTCGCGCAACTGCCGGGCAGAGTTCAAGGGCGAGAGCAAGGGCAGCCGCATCACGGCCGGCAAGGAGGCCACCCTCGTCATCCAGTCTCGTGACATCAACAACCGGCCCATCACCGGTACGTTGTCCTCTTCCTCCTCATCATCCTCATCATCGGCCGTCATGATCTGACCCAAACTTTACGCTCGTGCGTACACAGTGGGCGGCGCCGAGCCCGGATTCCGGGTGTGCGTGTACCTGCCCTCGGCCAAGGACTCGATGGTGCTGTCCTCCAACTCGTCGTTCTACTTCAACCCGACCCGCCAGGGCCTCTCCGACAAGGGCCTCGCCGACGTCCACGGTACGCCGGCCCGCACGCAGCCCCTTGGTCGCCCCCAAGCCTGGCTGCCACTCACGAACACACGCGCGCACTGCAGTGAGGGACAACAAGGACGGGACCTACACGGCCTCGTTTTCGCTGCGGCGGGCAGGGGACTACGTGGTGGACGTCGTGCGGCATGAGATCTCGGACAAGATGCGGCTCCCCATCTTCGGGTCGCCCTTCCCGCTGGCCTGCTTCCCGGCCTCGTCGCACGGCCCGAAATGCGAAGTCGAAGGCACGTCCTCTCCCCTCCTGCTCTGGCTTGCTGACGTCATGCTGACGTGGCGCCACGCACGCACGCGCAGGCGACGGGCTGCTGGCGGCGGTCGTGGGCCAGCCGGCCAGCTTCCACGTCAAGACCTTTGACCGGTTCTCCAACCGGCGCGACGTCGGCGGCGACACGTTTGTCGTGCGCCTCATCCGGCGCGGCTCCGTCCCGCTCGTGCGCAACCAAGAGGAAGAGCGCGAGAAGGAGGAGGAGAAGAAGCGCGAGGAGGACATGAACAAGAAGAACGCCGCTGGTGGCGGTGACGTCAAGAGCAGCGGCTCGACATCGTCAACGACGACGGCGACGGGACTCACGGCCGAGCAGCAACAGCAGCAAGACGACGAGAACGAAGACGCGGCGGAGCGGCGACGCGAGGACGAGCGCCGGAAGAGGCGCGAGGAGCTGGCCGAGCGCAAGCGCCAGCAGGTTGAGGAGTGGAAGGCGCTCGAGGCCCTCCTCGACCAGCACGAGCTTATGCGCGGCCTCGTCTGGGACGAGGGCGACGGCACCTACACAGCCTCCTACACCGTCCCGCCCGACATTGCCTCGATTGCTCGCGCCAAGCAGCGCCAGCTCGCCGCCGCCGCCGTTGCCGCTGCCGACGCCGACGCCGACGCCGCTGCGGCCGATGCCGGCGGCTCTGAGCCGGCCCCGGCCGACGCCAGTGACGCCTCCCCGGCTGAGCGCGTTGACGACAACGACAACTACAAGCCAGCGGCCGAGGCCGAGAAGGGCGAAGCCAAGGCCGAGCAGGACAACGGCGATGAGGACGACACGGAGTGGGACCCGCACGGCTACCAGCTGGTGGTGACGCTGCGGGACGGGGGCATGGTGCGCGATAGCCCGTTCAACATCCTCGTCCTGCACGCCGACGAGGCGCACGAGCGCGAGCAGCGCCTTGCCCTGGTGCGCGCCGACAGTCTTCACGCCCACCTCCTCTCCGCCGAGGCCGAGCCCCTGGCGGCGGCGTTGCCGTCAGCCGCAGCCTTGCCGTCGCCTGCCGCGGGCGGCGGCCTGGAGCCCACGACGCCGCGCACGGGCGGCCTGCAGCGGGTAATTGGCGGCGACGACAACGACGCCTTCCTGAGCGGCCTCGACGAGGAGGGCCTGCTCCCGCCCAGCCTCGGTGATGACGATGCTGGTGATGAGGGTGAAGATCAAGATGAACTTGATGACGATGATGACGACAACAATGGCGACAATGACGAGAACGAGGCGCCAGAGACCAAGAAAGCGCCGATCCATCAGACGCGCCGCAGACACGGGGCCAAGATCAGAGCGACGGGGCGTGGGGGCTTCGTCACACCGCAAAAGTCAATGAGCTTCGGCAACATGCCGTCGGGCACCTTGCCGTCCTTCCCGACGTCGCTGCCATCGTCGCCGCTGCGTCCGACAACGTCGCTCGCCACATCGGTCTTCTCGACAGCGACCATGGCGCCGGCGGCGGCGGCGACGACGACGACCACGCCGGCGCCGCCGCAAGTCGTATTGCCGATGCCCACGCAGGCGCCGCCGTCATTCGTGCCGGTGTCGCCGGGCAGCCCGTTCTCGACGGAGATCTTCAGCACCATGTTCACGGCCCACATGGAGCTCCAGGACGCTTCGGCCACGCCGGCCTTCTCCTTCTCGCCCGCGACCTTTGTCCCGACAGCGGCGCTGTCGGCAGCACCTTTGTTCTCGTCATCGTCGCCGTCGCCGTCGCCGTCGGCTTCGCCTTTGCCGACCGGCCAAGTGCCCACGTTTGGCGCGCCTCCGGCTCCGGCCTTTTCGTTTGGGGCGCCGTTGTCCTCGTCACCACGCCCGGCGCCCACGTCAACAACCACACCGCCTTTGTTCGCGTTTGGGGCGGCCCAACATCAAGGCGGGGAGGAGACGGCAGAAGAAGAAGAAAAAGAGGCGAAGCGAGCCAAGTGAGGGCAAGCGAGCTAGTTCCTTCCCCAATAAATTTTGTTTGTTGCGTCTACGGCTTGGGCTGGTTTGGAACCCTGCTGGCCGCTACAGCATGCACGTGCCTCATCGGATGAGGCTGATCTGTAAAGATAGCGACCGACCAATGGTTTGTGTAAGCCCTCAAGGGGAGGATTCATGGGGAGGGAAGAAGAAGATTTGAGAGGGGGACACACCTTGATCTTGCGGATGGCGAGGAGGTATTCCTCGGCCCGCCGTTCGACATCGTTGAGCTCCTCCCGGGTCATTGTCCGCAGCTCGTCCGGGCCTGGCAGTGATTCTTGTTGTTGCCCTCCGCGAGCGTCCTTCTCCTCCGTCAGCGTCTGATGTCCGCCCCGCGCCACGACAACCTTGGCGTCAGTTCTTGGGCGTCACTTTATGCGGTGCCACCACTATGGGCCCATACCCTGACGGTCTTCTCGAGCTCGTGGATGCGCTGTTGGTCGGCCTTTTGCTGGGCCAGCAGCTGCAGGTTCCACTGTAGAGTGCACAGCCTCGTCAGACAACAATAACAGGGGAGATGAATGTCTGGAATGTCGTGTGATGTCCAGGAACGCCAGGTACCGCGTGCATGTCTGCGGCAAAGTGATGGTCCTCCTCGTTCCGGGCCTCGGCCTCGTCGAGTCGCTGCTCGAGCGCCTCCAACTGCCGCGAGAGCCCCGCACGCAGCGTGCTCAGGCTCTCCCGCGCTAGCGCCACACACAAAACGAGCTCAGCCCACCATCTCTCCACAATCTCACCTCCCGGCTGGGCACACGCACCTTTCCCCACCGGCGAGTCCACCGCCGAGAAGGACGACGAGGTCGGGCTGAGGGCCAGGTCGCTCTGCTGCTCGTCTTGCACGACGGCGACGGCTGTGGCCTCTCGGCTACCCGTGAGCCTCGCGCCACTGGCCGGCGTCGTGCTGCTGTTGCTGTTGTTGCGGCTCGCGGTGGGCTTGCCCGCAGCGGCGGCACTGCGAGGAGACACGATCGGCTGGGCAGCAGGCGAGGCTGCCGGGGTCGTCGTGGTGCCGGCCAGGTTCAGCGGCGCCGGCCTGGTCGTCGGCCGGTCTCGCGTGGCGGCAGCGGCGCTGTTGTTGGTCGCACCACCGGTGGTGGCGACCCGGCTCGGGGTGGAGTAGGGCGAGGGCGTCGGTGCGGGCGACGCGCCCCCGATGGCGGCACTGTTGATGTCGCCCGACCCGGAACTGTCCCGTCGGTCGATCGTGCGCAACAGGGAGCGCGGCCGGGAGGGCGTCGAAGGCGTCCGCGCGCCTGTTGCTGGCGACGGCGCAGCCGAGCCCCCGTTCCCCGTGGTGGTCCTCCGGTCCGTCGACGACGCCGGAGACGGCGGCACGCTGGAGGCGGCCGATGAGGAGCCACTCCCGCTGCCGCTCCGGGTGAGCTCCTTGAGCTTGGTCAACCGCGTGCGGTCGAGGTCGCCCTCGGTGAGCTCCTGGGCAAAGGCCTCGCCGTGGAACTTGTGGAGGAGACTGATGACGGAATAGGCCCCGTCCCGCACTTCGGCCTGGCTGTCGTCCACGCACTTGGCCGATCGATCGCGCACAGAACACACAGGCGCGTCAGCGGCCCATGTCTCGAGGGAGAGAAGCGAGAGGGGCGAGGCGGGGACATGTCCCCAACTCACCTTCAGAAGCAGCTCAGAGAGGGGGCCGAGGCTCTGAGCGACGGTGGCGCCCTGCGTGGTGGCGATGCAGCGCTTGAGCCACTTGAGACACTCGACTCGGACGCGAGGCACCTTGTGCGTCAGCCCCTCGCCCACCTCGCCCGTGATGTCTAGACGACATCACCATCGACATCATCATCGTCAGCGTCGATGAAGCAGGCTGGACAGAGAGCGCGCCGTGTGGTACCGGAGATGGTGAAGCATGAGGCGTGCATGTCGTCGAGCACGTCGTGGATCACGGCCCCGACGAGGGTCTTCTTGGTCTTGAAGTCGTCCAAGAGCATGGGCACCAGCTTGCGCGCGTAGGGCAAAAACTCGCGGCCCAGGCCCTTGGCCAGCGCCCCGATGGCCTTGATCGCGCTGGCCGCGACGACCGTCGTGGTCATGCTGTCGCCCAACATCTAAAGCGCAAACAAGCGTGAGATCCTTCCAGCGCCACAAACTACGCATCGACGGAGGCGTACGTCACGAAGGGTCTTGACGAGCTTGGTGTAGTCGCCCGACTGCAGGCGCTGCGGCGGCGTACCGCACCACGACACCAGGTTGTCCAGCTGCTCCTTCCGCTTTTGCCATACGCCTGTGGTCTGCACATGCAGGCACGTGCATGAGCGGCCGTCTCGGATCTGATCGCATTCATGCATGACGAAGCAGTGGGAGCCCGCACCAGTTCGCGGTACCACTCGGCGGTGAGCTGCGCCAACAGGTTCACCGGGGACGAGCTCGACGTCGCCCTGGTATGATCGACGATGCACGGATGAGCCAGCGGGCTACTGCGGGACGGCGCTGCGGCTGGGCTGATGCGTACCGGGCGGACGAATCTCGGTGGCCCCCAGCGACCAGGATCTCCACGGGCACGCTTTCAAAGCTGTTATTGCTGGCGCTTTCAAGGGGCTCGTCGATCGCGTCCATCGACGCCGACGACGTGCGCTCGTCGGCCAACGGCGAAGCCTCCCCGCCGGCGAGGACGTCGTCCTCTCGGCTCGACGACATCAGCCTCTCCCCTGTGCGCGTCCACCTTTTGGTCAAACACAACAGCGCAAAAGGCGAAAGGCGAAGCTGATGGCCGACGGCGAAGCTGAACGGACCCGAACGAGTGGAGACTTTGCCGCTGGAGCTCGACAGCACCTTGCGCTCGGGCGTGGGTGGCGAGGGATCCTTGCCCGTGCGGGCCTCATAGGCCGCCTCCAGCTCCTTGAGCTGCGCCGGTCGTAGTTGCATCTCTGCTCGAAGAGGCCGGATGCGTCCATGCGTGAGTGCGTCATTGGGAAAGCCACCATGTTCATGACCTTTGGCGAATGCACCTTGAATGGAGGCGTCAAAGGAGGAGCCGAGCCACGAATGGAGCTCGACGGTGACCTGCAAGGCTTCCGTGCGCACGTCCTGGACGCTGTGGTCGAAGCTGGCCTTCAGGATCGGTAGCAGGGGCTCCACAGGGATGGGCGGCGAGCCAAACAGCCTGTTTCGGGGTCGCAGTGGAACCAAATGTGCAAAAGAGCGAGGCTCAAGTCAGTCAGCGAGCAGCTTTCGCGCTCTCTTGCCTGTGGTGAGGATGTAGCGACCTGACAGCTTCTTTCAGGCAGAACAGACAACTGGCCGCCACTTTGGCCACCTTGTTCTGGCATCCCTTGAGCAGTTGGCTCTACAAGCAGAGGTAACGTTTAGACCCTGGTCTATGCAGGTACGACGAGTGAGAGGCAGGCAGTACCAGCACGGGGTCGAGCGCGCCAATTTGGATGTAGAGCAGCAGGGCCTGGACGGCCTTCTCCTTCGTCGTTGACCGTCCAGCGAGGCACTTGTCAATGAGCGCGAGCGCTACGTCGCTCGCTTGACTCCTCAACTCGGCCGGACACGCCCTGGCCAAGGGGTGAGCACGAGAGAGAACTGGCAGCGGGGAGGGTGAGAAAGGCGAACCTTGACGGGTCGCGCTGAGTCGAAAGGTGAGAAAGGACAGAGATGAGAGTAGAAAGTGCGGTCTCCTGCGCCCGTGGGTTGGCGGTGTCTGCGACTATGCGCTTGAGGTAGGGCGCGTAGCGTGCGATAGCTTCAGCATCTTTGACCAGGAGCTCACCCAGGTCTTCGTAGGCCTTGATTCGATCCTGCCACTGCTTCGAAACAAGCCGCTTCGGCAAATCCATCTGCACAAATCGGCTTGTGCAACCAATGTGCAAGACAAAAACTTGTGGCCAAATTAACCGTGTTTGTGAAACGTTTCCGAAATGTCTCGCCCAGCTTTCAAATTGGTTCCTCGGGACAAGGGAACTTGCTTGCTCCTGCTGCACTCAAGGCACCATGGACTCATACAAGCAGCGGTCCTGCCGCAAGAGGCGAGAGATCATCTTAAGCCATCTCGGACTTGATGGGTCCTCTGTCTTGCACAAGGTGCGTTCAGTGGTCTAGCGAACCACACCGCGACCTGACACAACACACCACAAAAAAGGGCGAGGTGGCAGCTCCGCTCGCTGCAGGCTTGGCGGCAGTGAAGTTTGGGGGCGAGTGCGTGCGCTTGCACGTGCGCAGGTACGAGGCTTAAGTGAGCGAGTTGTCTTTGCGCCCTCAAACGTCCCCCCCCCCTTCCTTTATTCCTTGTGCAGAGACGGCAGTGGCGTGGCGGTGGTGACAATCGACAACCCACCGGTAAACGCGCTACGAAGGGGCGTGCTTGATGGTATCATCAGGTCAGACCTTTCCCTCGCTCCAGCTGCTTCTCCTCGTCGGGCGACTTGCTTATGACGTGATTACAGGCTGACGAAGGAGGCGTTGGAAGACGACGACGTACAAGCGCTGGTCATCACCGGTGCCAACGGCAAGTTCGCAGCAGGAGCCGAGATTGCAGAAATTCGAGAGGTCATCGAGACGCTCCGCAACACCACAGGCCGTCCGGATGGACCCAGCCCCGTGGAGCGTGAGAACGCGTGGCTCAACTGGCTCGAATCTCAACCCAAGCCGGTGGTCGCCGCCATCGACGGATTTGCGCTGGGCGGCGGACTGGAGCTTGCGATGGCCTGCCACGCCCGCGTGGCCACGCAAGGGTACGGCCGGGTCGCCCTTTGTCTGAACTTGGTCGGGAAGCACTAACCGCCGCGTCGCCAGGGCCAAGTTGGGCCTGCCCGAGCTTTCCCTCGGGGTCATCCCCGGAATGGGCGGCACGCAGCGCCTTCCGCGCCTGGTTGGCGTCAAGAAGGCCGTTGAGATGATGATGGTACGCTTCAGCGGGTAGGAAGGCGAGCAGATAGACAGCCTCCAACTCATTGCCTGTGGGCAACCAACAACATCAGTCGTCCCGCTCAGTCAAGGCCGCTGACGCCAAGAAGCTCGGGCTCGTCGATGAAGTGATCCCAGTCGGCGAACCTGTTCAGCTCTTGGACGCCGCCATCAAGGTCTTGGGCTCTGATCCCTTTCTTGTTGTGGTAAACGACTCATTTTTATTCTCTCCACACAGGTAGCCAAGCAGATTGCGGCAGGGACAAGGCCTGCCATCCGAGCCTCGCAGCTGACGGATCGACTTGAGGCTCCAGCCGACATCAAGCAGATCCTGGACGAGGTCAAGTGCTAAACCACATGCGACAACGCCATGCGCGAGGCACTCACCAGATTTTTCTTCTCTTTACCAGGCCTACCAGGTTCAGAAGAAGGCACACCCGCCAAATACGGTGGTGCACCCCTTCGCCTGCCTCGAGGCCATTCAAGCGGGTGCGTCACGTCTCCTTCATGACTACTCCTGGGCTCAACTGACCCCGATCCCTCGATGTGGCGCAGGTGTGCAGATGGGTGGAGCCAGCGGCGTTGCCGTTGAGCAGCGCGCTCTGCTCGACTCCCTTCGTAACAACGCCGCGGACGCGCTGACTCATGCTTTCTTTGCGGAGCGCCGGACGGCCCACGTGCCCGGGGTCACTGACCAGGGGCTCCAGCCTAGGCCTATCCGCTCTGGTAATACTTTCTTTTATTTTACATATTTATTAATGTTTTTTTTGTGATTAATTGTTCTAAACATTGATGTGTTTTTGTTGTTGATGGGGCAGTGGGCATCATTGGCGGTGGGCTGATGGGGTCGGGCATCGCGACGGCGCTGCTCTTGAGCGGCGTGGCGGTAGTGATCAAGGAGGTCAACCAGCAGCTGCTCGACGGCGCTGTCAAAACCGTCACAGGCAACCTTGACCGAGCCGCCCAACGGGGCCGTCTGACCGGCGAGCAGCGCAACCGCCTGGCGCAGATGGTCAAGCCCACGCTCGTCTTTGCCGACTTTGCGACGGTGGACATGGTCATCGAGGTGCTGTTCCCGCGCGGCCAGCTCTTGCGCGCTGAGCGTTGTAGACTTACACAGTCGAGGCAGGCCGTGGTGGAGAACCTGAAGGTGAAGCAGGACGTGTTCCGCGAGGTGGAGGAAGTCGTCCGGCCAGAGTGCATTCTGGCCACTAACACGTCGACCATTCCCATTCACCTGATCGCCGCGGCCACCGGCTCGGCGCACCGCTTGCTGGGCGTCCACTTTTTCAGGTTAGCTCCTTTGCGCTCTCGTGCGCAGCGCCGCAGCTGCTGATCGATCACATTCCCCGCATTCCACATACAAACAGCCCGGCGCAGGTGATGCCGCTGGTGGAGATCGTTCGCACGCCGCGGGTGTCGGCGCAGGTCCTTGTCGACACGCTCGGGCTGGTCAAGAACCTGCGCAAGACGCCCATCGTGGTGGGCAACTGCCCGGGCTTCACCGTCAACCGCATCTTCTTCCCCTTTTTCCAGGCTGCCGCCCTCCTGGTCGACTGCGGCGTCGACCCCTACCGCATCGACCGGTCCGAGCTCTCATCTTTCACACACCTCGATGTTAACGACAACAACGTTATCGGCAATGTTGATGATGGTGCTGATTGTGTGCGCAGGGTTCTGATGCGCTTTGGGCTGCCCATGGGCGTGTTCCGGCTAGGCGACCTGGTGGGGGTGGATGTGAGCCACTTCATCAACGCCACTTATGCCCAGGCCTGGCCCGACCGCGTCCTCCGCTCGGAACTCACGTCCCTGCTCGTCCAGGCCAAGCGCCTGGGTGCGTCGTTCTTCCTGCTACCTGAGCATTTCACCCTAGCCCCATCACTTACCCAGCTTGCTCCACTCCGGCCGTGGCCATGCAGGCCAGAAGTCGGGGCGTGGCTGGTATGCGCACAACAAGGGCAAGGCCATTGAGGACGCCGCCGGGCTGCAGCCGCTCCTCCACCGGTCGCGCGAGAAGGCGGGACTCACTCGTACCTGTCGCTTCCTCTCTTGTGAGCAAAGGGAGCGAACTGATCCTGACTCGCTCGGTTCCACCCATCCAGCGCGGACGTTCAGCGACGACGAGATCGTGGAGCTCGTGCTCTTCCCGGTGATCAACGAGAGCTGCCGCGTGGTGGAGGAGGGCATGGTCATCCGCGCCTCTGACGTCGACATCGGTTCCCTGCTTGGCTACTCGTTCCCGCGTTTCCGGTTCGGCTATTTACGAGTTTTATTCTTTTTTTATTATTATTTATTGATTTTTAAAGGTTAACCTCTGTGGGGCAGCGGCGGAGTGCTCAAGTGGGCCGACACGATGTCGAGCGCCTACATCCGCGATCGATTGGTCGCGTGGGACCGCGAGTTCAGGCCTCAAACCAAGTCCGACTTCTTCGCGCCTTCGCGCTATCTCGCCCAGCGCGCCGACCTGGGCCTCTCGCTGGTACAACCAAGAGACTCGATCGCTGCAGCCAGACAGCAACTTACGCCCCTCCTGGTGGAGGGACTGTGCAGTCAGTGGCGGCGCCGACGGCAGCGCGTGCGCGGGGCCTAGAGACGTTGCGATCGTAGTAGCCGCCGTCCGGACGCCCATCGGCAAGGCCAAGCGCGGCCTGCTCAAGGACACCGAGCCAGCGGACAACCTCCTTGCACCACTTCCTGTTCACCAAGTGAGACACACGGACCGCAATGTCCATACGTGGGCCTCGTCTTGATCTTGAAGAGCTTGAATAAAGCTGAGTCCACCGGTGAGGAACGTCGTCGCAGGTGTCGGATGGCGTCGGCTGTTTTGCTGATGACGGGCGCGCCGAGGCGCACGGGTGGCCCGTGCTGGGCGTTTTCCGCTCTTTCGCGGCCGTCGGCTGCAACCCGGCGGTCATGGTCCGGCCATCATCATCACCAACACCGTGGTGGCTGGGTGCTGACATAAGACGGCTGCGGCAGGGTATCGGGCCGGCCCTGGCGGTTCCCAAGGCCGTGGAGCGGACCGGGCTGTCGCTGGCCGACCTGTTCGAGATCAACGAGGCTTCTTTTTTGCCTCGCAGTTCCACTACTGCCTCGAGGCCTTCGCATCCCGCTGGCCAAGGTCAACCTAAACGGCGGCGCCATGCGCTCCCTTCCTCCCCCCGTCTTCCAGCTAGATGGCCCATGAGGCTAACGCCAACACATGAGGCCACACCACTAGACCCGCTGGGCTGCACAGGGACGCGGCTGACGACGGCTGCACGAGATGGGCCGCCGTGGAGCCCGCTACGGCGTCGTGAGCATGTGTGTGGGGACCGGCATGGGCGCCGCTGCCGTCTTTGACCGCTGCTGAAGAGGTCTGGCCCTCTCTTCCAGCGCACAACAGAAAGAAGGCAGACAAACGGGAAAGAAGGTCTTGTGTGGACAAAAGAGCCGTTGGATAAATCGGTGGTAACGGCGGGGGGGCCATAACGTTGGGGAGCCTTAGCCGGGGCCGACCTTGGGGATGTCGAAGTGAGTGGGCAGCCGGTCGAGCGCACGGTTGAACTCATCGACACGTTCTCTGTGGGACCTGGTGCCCTTCTTAAGGGCCTCTCGTTCCTCGCGCTGCCTCTGCATCTCCTCGAAGCGTCGCTCGGCAGGCGTTTTAACTTCCTCGTACCGCGGCAGCTTGGGCGGCTGCTCTTCGTTCTCCGCTTCCTGCTCTTCCTCTTCCTCCTTGGCCTTTCTTTCGTCTTCTTCACGTTGTTTGCGCTCTTCCTCCTCCTTCTTTCGCTTGCGGGTCTCCGCTCTGATATCGATAAGATAATTAATTCAACCGCAAAGCCACAAATGGAAAGAGAGAAAGGTACCTGGCGCGTGCGTCTCCCTTGAGACGCAAACGACCTGTTTTCGCCGTGTAAAGGGCTATGTCATAGGCATCACTCATCTTGCTTCTTCTTTCGCAAAAGAAAAGCTCACGCTTTCTTTCTTGCTTTTTCAAGGAGGTCGACAACAATTTTGCAGAAACAATTCCTTCATCTTTTGGCCATTTGCTCGATTTGAAATGAAGCGGGCCCGAGCAGCCAGCAAGAAGGCAACACGCGTAGATGACCAGAAAGCGGTAAATCTTTTATCAGATGAAGAGGATGAGACATCTTTCGATTTCGATTATGAGGACGATGAAGATGAGTACGATGACGATGATGACGACGACTTTGAGCCACGCAAGCGGTCCAAGCGGCAGCGCTTTTCTATCTCTCGCGGCATTCTCAAGTAAGTGTCTTTTGCCTCTTTCCTTCTGTGCAAATACCCACACTCACTCCGCGTCGTGCTGCCCACCTTTAGCACGGAGCCGGCCTACACGCGTGCCATGATCTCCCCCAAGGCCGCAGCCAGCCGTGGCAGCGCCCTCGATGGCCACGAAGGCATTCTACGGCTGCCGCAGGAGGTCCTGCTCCTCGTCTTCTCCCTCCTCCCTGGCCGCAGGTTCGTGGAGCTTGCCAACTGCGCCCTCGTGTGCCGCCGCTGGTATCACATCGCCAACGGTGCGGCGCCAAGCTTTTGTCCATCTGTCCCCTCCCCGCAGACTCGCTCAGCTCACCTGCCCAGGCACCAGACGCCATCCTGTGGCGCCACCTCGACACCAGTAACTATCCGCACACGCTAACGCCCAAGCTCATCGCCGCCCTGTGGGCCAAGCGGCCCTCCACCCTCACCCTTGGGTGCGCTTACGAGTTGTCGACATTGTCGTCGTTGGCCTGGTCGCCTCAGCTCACGGAATGGCCATATACGTCAGGCTTGTGCAAAAGCGCGGGAACGGAGCGGGGAGTGGCCACTTGACGCTCGACCAAGTGCTGGCCGTCATGAAGAAGGCAGGGGCGGGCGTGACCTCGCTGACCCTCAACTTACGAAGCGACCGCGTCCCGGGCGTGCTCCAGCGCGTGGCCGAGTGTTGTCCCAACCTGCATCAGCTCAAGCTCCGCGTGGGGCCTCACGACGCCAGCGGGCCAGATCTCGTAAGCACTGCACTTTGCTCCCCCCCCCCGTTCGCATTTCATTCTTCTGTTCGACCTTTTGACGACGAGGACAGGCGCTGCCGCTGCCGCTGCCGCCGCTGCCGGAGCTCCGCATGCTGTGGATCGACGCCCCAGCGGCGCTGCTGCTGCGGCCGGACTCGTTGGCTCAGTGCATCGGCCAGCGCAGCTTGGAGGTGCTCGCTGTGCCCGGCCTCGCGAGCCTCCCGCCCCAGGTTGGCTGCGCCCTGCGCGTACTCGACAGCTCGGGGATGCCCGCGGGCGACGTGCTGCGCGCGCTCCGCCGATGCGATCGCCTGGCCACGCTCCGGGTCAACATGTCGACGCTCCACGACCTGTTGGCCCGATGCCTGGATCAGGAGGAAGAACAACCCGAGGAGGATCGTGGGCGGACCCACGAGTCTGAGCAGCACGAACAGCACGAACAGCAACAACACCAGCTTGGTGGCCATGTCGCCTATGGCGAACATGGCGTCGAGGCGCAGTGGCGCGACATCGAGCGCTTGTGGGGAGCCGACGCCGACCAGGATCGTAGTGAACGCGTCAATCACCGGGATCCGCGTCCGGCGCGAGTCGAGGCAAAAGACCATAACCGACGCCAGCAGGAGGACCAATCGTGGCAATTTTCTCAGGTGGAGAAGCTGCGCGTCGTGATGGGCTCTCGGCCAGAAGGCGCCTTGCCGCCGCTGCCGTCTCTGTCGCTCTCTGCCGTCTTCCCGCGCCTTCGGTACGGACCCGCCGCCACCTTTGCTATCCCGAGTTGCTTGCTCACGAGCCTGTCGCGGCGATGGCGTGCAGCGCGCTGCGGGTGGAGGACCCCGACGGCGCGACGACCGGTTCTGCCAATAGCATCCTGGCAGCGCTCCTGCGGGACCACCAGTGCTCGGTGCTCGAGAAGCTGCAGCTGCGCGGCAGGTCAGGCCCGCTCCACGCCAGCCGTGCGCTGCTGGAGCACGTCGTGGCGGCGCTGGACAATGGCCTGCTCCCGCTGCGCAGCCTCGAGCTCGAGCGATCGTGGAAGAAGCTCAGGAAGCGGCTCGAGGACAGCCACGACCTCGTCGCCTTTGCGAGCGACGTGCATCAGCACTTGACCGGCGTGTCGCCGCCGCCGCGTCAGCTCACCAAGAGCCCAAGCGCCATGGCCATCCGCGGCATGGGCGCCGACGGGCGGGTCGGCGTCGCTGCTGACCTTGAGGAGGTGACAATCGAGCTGCTGGAGCGGCTGCTCGGCGGGGCGGGCCGGCTGCGCCGGCTGCTTCTTGGCAGCCTCCACTGCACGCTTCGCTCCTCTGCCACCACCATGCCCGAGGCCGCCGGCTGCGCGCACTGCGGCGCGCGCCGCAGCGTCACCACGGCCAAGACGACGACGAAGGTCACTCGGCTGACGTCATCGCAGCCCGACACGCCCACCAAGCCGGCGGACGGCAGGCGTCAGCCGCTGACCATCGACGGCGGCACCCCAGGCATGAGGCTGCCTGCCGGGTGGCTCAGCCTGCCAAGCCGCGGCCGCAGCTCGCCCGCGACATCGACTACGCCGAGGCCGACGACGGCAAAGCGCAAGACACCGCAGAGCAAAAACGTGATAACGATTGATGACGATGACGAAGTGGAAGAGATAGACAGCACCGACGAGGACGAAGATGATCGCCAGCCTGAACAGGCCACGGTCGCGCCTCACGAGGGCGCCACAAGGGCTTCCTCTTCGTGGAACGGCTTCGCGCGGCACAAGTCGTTTTCGTTCGCGGTGGTGCCCAAGGCTGCCCTTCCCGCCAAAAACGGCGAGAGTGGCGAGAAAGGCAGCCAGTTGGGCAACACAGGCCCCAACAGCATCGTCATGACGCGCCACAAGGTTCCGGCCTCGGTCAAGTGCCTCTGTACGCGCGCGCGTGCTTCTTCCTCCCCGCGAGCGGCGCTGGCGCTCACGCGGGACACACACAGGGTGCGGGCAGGTCTCCTACTGCAGCGTCGAGTGCGAGAAGGACGGCTGGACCTCATCCCACCGCAAGCACTGCCCGGCCGTCCGCTTTGCTCAACTCGTCAAGGTACGCACCCACGGCGTCTCCACGCCCGTCTGATGACGCTCATGCGGCACACGCACACGCACAAAACAGACGTCGAAACTCAGCGTGCTGCAGCTGTCGCGGGTGGATCTCCGTGTGGCGGCGATCGCGTCGGCCCACCTGCGCTGCCTCGTGCTGTCCCACACGACGCTCCGCACCCTCCGCGTCAGTTGCGCCAACCTGCGCAGTTTGGTCTTCAGTGCCAACGACCACGCCCAGGAGGTCATGCTCGAGGGCTGCCCGTCGCTGGCCGCGGTGGTCGTCCTGTCGTGCCCGCGTCTGGCCACCGTCGTGCTCCCGCGCCCAGCAGAGGACGGCGGGACGGCTCGCGGGGGGCTTGAGAAGCTCGTGCTGGACGCGTGCCCGTCGTTGGCCCGTCTCGACCTGCCCGAGGGCGCCAGCCAGCGGCTCCGCCTCGTGTGCGTCGCGCGCTGCTCGGGCCTGGCCGAGGTCGCCGAGGCCGCGGGGACAGACGCGGGCCCGCGGTGGAGCCACCTCGGCGCCTTCCAGGCGGCCCACGCTACCGACCTCGCCCTCCCGTGTGACGGCAGCGGCAGCGACGGCGGCGCGGGGCGCGAATGGCACGCGCCCAACCTGACGGCGCTGGACCTCACGCGCAACAAGCTGGACGACAACAACGGCGTGCGCCTTGTCGCGCCGCGCCTGCGCGCGCTGCGCTGTGACCACTCGGTCCTCGGGGACGGCTTCCTGGCGCGCCTGCCGAGCACGCTGCCCGACCTGGAGAGCGTGTCACTGGCGGGCTGCGGCGGCGTGTCGGCCGCGGGCATCGCCGACCTGCTGGCCAAGGCCCCCGGCCTCGGTCTGCTCGACCTCAGCGGCTGCAGCCGCGTGACGACGGCCGAGATCGCCGACACGCTCAAGCGCGCCGCGGCCGCCCAGCCCCGGCGCAAGCTGGCCGTGCGCTTGGTCGGGTGTCCACTCGTCAGTCAGGCCGACGTGCAGCGTCGCGTGGGCAAGCTCGTCAAGCTCACCGCCGCTGTTCCCGCCGGCGTCGCCTTCCTTTGAGTCGCGAATGCCATGCACCACCACCGAACGCATGTACAGCGTCATCATTGTCGTGTTTTTCATTTCCTCCCGCTCGGAAGGCCACCAATGGCCCCGCAACAACATGTGAGCCCCAACAAAAAAATGCTTTCCAGACCAGCCTTGCCTCGCCAGCCCGGGCCTACTCGAGCTTGGGAGCCGCGCCCGGCTGCGCCCAGTTTTGGTCGTCTTTTCGTGGCTGCGCGCACGCGTCCATGAGGACCATGTGAGCGCCAAGAAAGAGAGAGAGATGGAGATGAGGGCGGGGATGGGGCGTACCACAGCGCCGGTGAAGCGCTCGATGAGCTGCTCGATGGCGCGCCAGTAGCCCAGCTTCTCGAGGACCGGGTTGAGCCATCCCGTCGTGATGCAGTAGTCCCGGTCGTAGGGGTTGAAGTGGTGCTTCTGGTGTGCTCTGCAGCATCAGACAAGAGTCAGACACGAGCCTCAAAAAACGCAAAAGGCACAAATAAAATAATATAAAATAAAATGAATGGCATTTTTATAAATAAAGTGTACCTGCTCTCCAGGATGACGCCCATCTTCTGCAGCAAACGGATGGCCCGAGGCGGCTCGTGCGAGTGCGCCCACTTGTGAATCTGTGGAATACAAAATTAAATTAAAACACAATAAATATAAAAAAACTGACGAAAGGACACACACGTCGAGAGAAGAGAGAGGACGAGAAGGTTACCTGGTTGGTGAAGGAAAGGAGGAGGGTGGTGCTGGTGAGGAAGCAGAGAAGCGCGTAGTAGAAGGTGCCCGACGCGGCCGTGGGCGGGTGGAAGGCCAGCGCCACGGCCATGGGCAGCGTCGCGAGGATGGAGTTCCCGTTGGTCTCAAAGAACGGGTGGCGCGTGATGGCCATCGGGTCGATGTGGTGCTCGCGGAACGATCTTGAATTGTTGAAAAAGAATGTTAAATGCCATAAAAAGATGAGGAGGATCAAGATGATAGGGGAAGTACCGAACGAGGAGCTTGCCGACGACGGGCGTGTTGACGGAGCCGTAGGTGTCGCAGGCCCAGTGGAGCATGCCCGACACGAAGTCGGCCCAGAGGGCGGCGAGCACAAAGGAGGCGAGCATCACGGCCAGGGAACTGACCGAGGAGAGCGAGGAGAGGAGGTTGTAGAAGAGGCGCAGCATGACGAAGCCGTAGATGAACGAGGTGGCCTTGTCCAGCCGCTGCTTGGCAGGCGGGTACTGCGCGGCCAGGTAGGCCGCCTTCTGCTTGCGCTGCAGCGACCGTGTCTTCCAGGCCGGCGTTGCTGTCTTTGCTTCAGTCACACAAGCCACGTCTGTGGCTGAGGAGCGGTCCTCGCCCTCGTCAGAGGACTCCTGGCCCTCCTCTGGGACGGTCTGCGACATGGAGGGCAGCGCCAGCGTCAGATCGATGCTTGTAGATGGCCGTCTGGTCGAAATCGCAGGATCGCAATTTTGATTGATGAGTCCAAGATCTGTGGCCGCACGCCCTTGTGTCGCGGTTCTTGCATTGATGTGTTGGCACGATTCATCGTCCGCCGCAAGGCGTGAAGTAATGGCGAGTGATTCCATTCACAGAGAATAGAAAAGGTCGTTTTTGCGCTTGTCACACTTCTTTGGTCTTCCTTTTTTGTTGGTCGTCGGACAGCTGCAGGTAGGGGCGGAGTGACGAGCGAAAGAAAAAAAGGAAGAAGGACCAACGCGTCAGGTCGTCCACCGCGACGGTGTAGCCCAAGTACCAAATGAATCGCACCTAACAGGCAGGGAGTTACGAGGGTTCACCTAACAAGCGTTACCCGTTGTCAAGCACCCACAGTAACGCACCAGCGTCACTGTGGAATATTGATTGGGTCTGTTTGAAGCAAAAGAGAAAAAAAAAGAAAATGCGTTGAAAGGAAAACACAATCTCTTGTTGCAGCCACCCAGCACATCAGCCTGCTTGGTGGGCTCAGAACTGGTACTGATAAACCGAGATCGAGTTGAAGATCCTGCAGGCCGCCCCAGCGTCAGACTCAAACCACGCTATTGGTTTGATATGATTGGAACTGCGTACCAGTAGGCGTCCGCAAACTGTTTGGGGTTGTACTGCACAAAGTTGTTGCAAGAGCCGTACTGTCCGCAGGTCGAACCAAACACCGAGCCTGTCCCGAGGAGAGGAGGAAGACCCTTCTCAGTGATCCTTCCCCCTCATTTGGCTCAACTCGAGTTCAAGCAACGGTACCGGCCCAGTCACCACAGAATGTGAGGTTGATGATGATCTGCATGTCGTAGAAGTGACGCGCCGGGCAGTTGTCGCCGATGTTGAACTGCGCATAAGGCCTTCGCAGGATGGTCCACCACTCACGCGCATGAGCATTTTGCGCAAAATAATATTAAGTTAATATTAAATAAAAATGCACTGGGGGCACGTACTTGCCCCAGTTGGTGGGTACGGGGTTGCCGGACTTGATGTCGGCGGGGATGTTGTTGCGAGGGAAGAACCAGACCTTGATGGGCCAGCCGTGGCCGAATTCTAATTGGTCGGTTGTGTTAGCTAATAAATAACACAACGGTTGGAATGTCAAGCTTGTCGTGTCGTGAAGACAACAACAACACGCACCAGCGACGTAAACGCCGCCACCAGCTTGGTTGAACGGCACGCCGTAGCTTCCGGCGTAGTTCTGGATGCTGCAGCCCTGTGCCCCGCATCCGACACGGCCCGTGCCACGTTGGTGAGCACACGCAAGACACCGACTAGCTAGTGAGGGCCAAGCCAGCCTCACCTGGTTGGTGCCCTGGCCGGGGGCGTTGACCCAGCAGTTGGAGGAGATCATGTTGCCGGTGAAGGAGCTGCGGTCCTCGCCGCTCATGTCGCAGCCCTGGCTCGTGTGCAGGGTGGTCTAGTGGGACCCAAAACCAACAATAATATTAAAAATATTCACAATAAAATAAATCATAAAGAAACGCAAAAACTAAAACAACACCAACCACCGTTGATCAGCAGCCCCCCCAAGAGGGAGGACGAACCAGGTCAGCGTTGTTGGTGTTGACGCCCTCGATGATGTCAATCTCACCGCCATTGGGCCAGTTGGGGCCCACCAACCAGAAGGCCGGCCAGGTGCCTGTCGGCCCGCTCCTCCGGTGAGTTTTCCGTCGCCCGAGGCGCAACGGGGGAGGAGGCCCGCACCGCAGCCCTCGGGCATGTGCGTCAGGTCGGCGATGACGAGGCCGTCGGAAAAGGTGGCCTTCGAGCTCAACCGCACGGACGAGCGACCGCGCCCGCTGGCCACGTTGTTGTGGTCGGCACCGATGTAGACGTTGTACGGACCGGCAGAGATGTAGCCCTGGGCTGCACGTGGTCGCGACCACATGTGCCTCGTGAGGAGAGGAGGAAGGGGCCTGCGCTCGAGCGTGAAGGGAAAACGTACACTGAGCCGTGTTGCGGTCGACGTAGTTGACGTAGCCGTGCGTGGGGTCGTCATAGGTCCAGAAGTCGAAGCCGTCGAAGAAGTTGTAGCCCGCATACTTGTACTTGAGCGTGTAGGCGCCCTCCACGGAGGGGGTGAATAGCGCCGCTACGACCAGGGCCTGTTGGACCGGACTTCCAACGGATGCGGACGGGACAGCGGCAGTCGGGTGTGTGTGAACGGTGTGTTTATTCGATGAAGAAGAATGAATAGGGATTTTCTCCCTTTTTAACATAAAATGAATGCGCATGATTGGTTGTCGCCAGGGCGGACCCTTGTCGTTGGTGGGAGGTGCACTTCCTAGTGTCGGTCACTAGGAAGTCACCTTCTTCGTCACCGTCGGTCCGCTCACTGCCAACACCCTTCCTTGAGTGGTCGACGGTGGCGTCCAGTTTGGCCCGACCAGGTCCAGCACACTCTCGAACTTGGCTGTGGCCAACCCTTTGGTGAGGATGTCGGCTATCATCTCGCCTGTTGGACAGTAGCAGAGGGACACCTCCCCCTTCTCGGTCGAGTCGGCGATCTGAAGGGCTCGCACGTCGAGGTGCTTGAGGCGGGCGTGGAAGGCTCTCTTCTCTTCTCTGGAATTGACGGCCATCGCACTCTGACTGTCGGTGAAGATGAGCGTTGGTTCGTTCGTTGGCAAGCGAAGAGGCTGGTAGAAGCGTCGCAGGTACAGGGCTTGAAGCGTCGTCTGGGAGAGCGCGAGTAGCTCAGCCTCGCAGGACGAGACTGACACGCTCTTCTGCTTCTTCGAGGCCCAGCTGATTGGCCCTCCAGCCATGAGGAAGATTGAGCCCGAGATGCTCTTGCGGTCGCTTGTGTCGCCGGCCCAGTCGGCGTCGGAATAGCCCACGGGCTTCTTGCACAGCTCGCTGACTCCCTTCCTGGAGTAGGTAATGGCGTAGTGGCGCGTTCCGTGTAGGTAACGCACCACACGCTTGAGCGCCTGCCAGTGCTCCTTGCCCCAGGCCCGGTTGAACCGGCAGAGGTAGGCAACGGCGTAGGCGATGTCCCACCTCGTCGTGCACGCCACGTAGAGTAGAGCGCCAACAAGCTGGGGATACGGCTTGTCGGCGTAGTCGGCTGGAGTGCTCTCGAGTTGCTCGAGCTTGAGCCCCTCAACGGCCGGAGTGGGACTCGGCTTGCACTGCTCAAGGCCGGCTCGCTTGATGATGCCGCCGATGTGTCCGCTCTGTCGCAGGCTCAGGAGTCCCTTCTCTCGGTCCCTGAGGAATTCCATTCCCAGGACCGAAGAGGGTTCGCCGAGATCCTTCATCGGGAAGGCCTGTTTGAGGACCGTCTTCGTCTCCTCGAGTAGTGAGGCGTGGCAGATCAGGATGGTGTCGTCGACAAAGAGTGCGACGATTGCCACCTGGTCCCCTCGCCACTTGACGTAGACACAGGCGTCGGCGCGAAGCGGCTCGTAGTTATTGTGACGAAGGACACCGTCGATCTTCTTATTCCACACCATCGGGGCCTGCTTGAGCCCATAGAGACTCTTTACGAGTCTCCACACCTTGTGTGGGTGTTGGGCGTCAGCGAACCCCTCTGGTGGACGGACGTAGATCTCCTCCTCGAGGTCGGCCTGTAGGAAGGCGCCCTCGACATCCATCTGGTGAATCTCTAAGTCGTGCAGTACGGCAAAGGCAAGGAGGAGGCGTAAACTCTCGTAGCGAAGGACTGGTGCGTAGGTGTTGAAGTAGTCCTCGCCGAAGCGCTGGCGGTAGCCGAGGACGACCACTCGAGCTTTGTAGCGATCGGGTCGACCGTCGGCGAGCGTCTTGAGCTTGAGGACGATCTTGGTCCCCAACACTCTCTTGTTGCGCGGGAGATCGGTGAGGTACATCGTCCCGTTCTTGTGCAGGGCCTCGAGCTCCTCGTAAATGGCGCGTAGCCAGTGTGGTCCTTGAGGTGACTCGAGGGCCTCGGCCACGGACGTGGGCGTGGCAGGCAGCTCTTCGATGGCAGCCATGACGTGTGCCAGGCACACTTCGATGTAGCGCACTCTTGCCTTTCGCTCTCTCTTGCTCTGCCTCGTGTTTGTCGCCGTGGCCGTTGACTTTGTCGTGGTCAGTTGTTGACTCGACTGCTTGCCCTCGGTCTGGTTCACGACTCCTCTCTCAGGAAAGAGGAACGAGGCTGGCACGTTGGTGTCTGGCTCAGTTTCGCTCCCCCCCCCCTTGTGAGAGAGAGTCGGTGAGCTAGGCCGCTCGACGGGTGACCAGTCGCTCGGCACCGGCTCTGTGTCGGTGGCACTGATGGGGTCGGTTGGCTGCTGCTCGCCCGGCTCGGCGTGTAGTGGCGCGTTGGTGGTGCTGGCAGTAGCCACGAACGTGATGCTCCTGCTCTTGGTGACCGTTCTGGTCCCGGGGTACCACACGTGGTGGTGAGAGCCAGCCTGAGTGGGCCCCATGTAGTGCGCCGGCCTGGCCGAGCTGTCGAGCTTGTTGCGCAGCGCTCGAGGCACGTGCACATAGCAGTGTGCTCCGAACTCGTAGAACCCAGCCATGGCCGGTCTATTACCGGTCCATAGCTGGTACGGGGAGGCCCCACTGTTTGCCTTAGTGGGCGCACGATTGATGATCGCGGTGGCCATGAGGAGAGCCTCTGCCCAAAGAATGCGAGGTAGTTTGGCGTGCGTCAGCATAGCCCTCACCATCTCCTCGACGGTGCGCCTGGATCGTTCCGCCACGCCGTTGTACTCGGGCGTGTAGGGCGGTGTCGTCTCGAGTCGAATGCCTCGGTCGGCAAGGACGCGCCTGAAAGGTTCGCCGATGAACTCGCCCCCGCAGTCAGAGTGGACGACGGTGACGCGCATGTTGCTTGGAAGGCCTCGGAGGAGGTCCCCCATCTTGACGCTGGCCTCATCCTTCGACTTGATCGGTATATGGAACCGATATCTGGTTGCATCGTCCACAACGGTGAGGAACCAGGTTCGGCCGGTGAGGGATGGAGTGGGCATCTCGACCAGATCGACGTGGAGCTTCTCGCCCGGCACGCTTGAACGAGGCGCTGGCCCCTTCCTCACGGGCGCTCGCGTGGCCTTTGCCTGGAGACAGGCGACACACTGAGTCAGTGTGCTGCCGGTCTCCAGCGCTAGATCGGCCGAATTGGCGATGAGGCGGCGGAGTCTGTCTTCGCTGATGTGGCCGAAGCGGACGTGGGCCTCGTCTAACGAGAGCACTACTTTGGGCTTCTCGTCGGTTGAGGCGGGCTCGTCGTGGCTGGCCGGTTCCGCGTCTTTGTTGTCGTCGATTGCGGGGGTGACCTTATGAGTCAGCGCCACGTGCTGGACGTGTCCTCGGTCGACTCGCAGAGGCACGTAGCTGAGCTTGTTCCTGGTCTGGCCGAGTAGGAGCGGCCGCTTGTGCTCCTGGTTGAAGACCAGGAACCCGTTCTCGTTGCCCTTGAAGCTGTAGCCGTGGCTGAGGATGGCGTGCGCAGAGAGTAGGTTCTGGCCAAGCTTTGGCACGTGGAGCACGTCGGGGAAGACCAGGTCCTGGTCGACGCCGTCGATGCTGATGCTCACGTGCAGCTCTCCCTTCTCGCTTGCGTCGATGCAGCTGCCGTCGCCGAGCCTCACCTTGAGGGGTTCGGTGAGTGGGCTCAGGTTGCGCAGATTCTCTCTGCACGGCGTCATTGACGCTGTGGCGCCGGTGTCCCAGAGCCACTTGTGCTGGTCCTTGGCCGAGCTGCCCATGCTGAGGGCCGAGATGACTCTGGCGACGGACGCGCTCTCGGTGGTCGACGCTACGTTGGCTGTTGTCGTTGTCTTCTTCTTGGCCGGTCGAGGCGGGCGACCGTGAAGAGTCCAGCACTGATCGACGGTGTGGTTGGTGCGGTAGCAGTGGCTGCAGTACGTCTTCCCAGGCCCGTCCGGAGTCGCCCTACCGCCCTGGTCGCCCTTCGGAGTCGAATTGCTGTTGTTCTGGCCCTGCTTCCCTCTACCACTCTTGTGGTTGTGAGCCTCGCTTGTGAGAGCGAAGTTCGGCTGCGACTCGGGCTTGGCCTGGCCCTTGGCGTTGTTGATAGTGGCTTCTTCCTGGAGGATGGACTGGATGAGCCACTCCAGGTTCAGCATGTGGTCGCCTGCGGTGTTAATCGCAGACTGGAGCTGACGGTAATCGCTCGTGAGCCCGTTGATGATGCACAGGGAGACCAGTGTGTCGTCGAAGTTGACGCCGCTGGCGCGTAGCTTTGCTGCGATGCCGGTGGCCTTGTCGATGTAGGCGTGGACGCTGTCCTGGCCGGTCATCTTCAGCGCGATGAGCTGCTTGAAGAGAAGGAAGCGGTAGCCCGGCGTGAGTGGCCTGTAACGCTTGTAGAGCGCCAGGTACACCTTGCGAGGGTTCGTTTCTGACCCCACGTAGGGCAGCAGAGAGGGATGGAGAGAGCGTAGGATGATGCCAAGAGCACACCGCGCTCTCTTGTCCCACTTCTTGATCTTCTTCTTCCTCTTCTTGCGCTCCTTGTCGTCGGCGAAGGGGCTGGTCCCTCCGACGAATTTGGTGGTGACGTTCAGGACGTCACCAGGGAGCTGTGAGGAGGTACTTGACGAGTGGTCCGACAGGATTACTCCTGCCGGACTGACGAGCCTCGGGTGGATTTTGACTTCGTCCTCGTCGTCGCTGTCGTAGAGCAGAGAGGTGTCGAGCTCAGCGAGTTGTTCGTCATCGCTGTGAATGCTCTTGTCCTTTGCCTGCTTTGGTTGCAGATCCTCCTTGAAGTCCCTGTCTTCCTCCTCTTTTGCCTCTTGTTCGCTTGTCGCAGCGGGTGGTCCCGTCTTTGACGCTGTTGGGCTTGGCTTGGCTCTCGTCGCGGGGATGCCCGTCGATGGTGCCTTGGGATGAGGAAGAGGTCTCGGTTCATGACCGGTGATGATTGTCCACACGCCTTGGATCGTGCACTCGGATCGAATGTATCCATCCCAGCTGTCGAAGTTTCGACCGTCTTGGAGGATGACGAGCTTGCTGTAGCGTTTGCTCATGGTTGAAGCGGTAGTTGGTGTCGGTGGATCGTTCTTATGCTCTAGTGTAGGCGTGACGATGGGCCCATAACCTGTTGGACCGGACTTCCAACGGATGCGGACGGGACAGCGGCAGTCGGGTGTGTGTGAACGGTGTGTTTATTCGATGAAGAAGAATGAATAGGGATTTTCTCCCTTTTTAACATAAAATGAATGCGCATGATTGGTTGTCGCCAGGGCGGACCCTTGTCGTTGGTGGGAGGTGCACTTCCTAGTGTCGGTCACTAGGAAGTCACCTTCTTCGTCACCGTCGGTCCGCTCACTGCCAACAGGGCCAATACTGCCAGCACCAACAGGACGCTCCCGCTCAGCTTCATGGTTGTTGTGTGTTTTGGTGTGTTATTGTTGTGAGCTTTTTAATTGGTGCCTTCTAAATCGCTGATTGGACGAAGGAAAAAGAAACGTCTTCTTCACCCGCCGTGCGCCCAATGCTGTGGTGCAAACAGAAAAGACGACAGCACTAAGTCACTCTTCGTCCTTGGTACGGAAGATTCATGCTCACGGGTGAAACCCGCTCCAGCTTCTGCCGGCGAGCAGGCCGCGGGTGCGGGACCTCGGAGCTCATTTCGCGTTCCAGTTAACTACTTGCAAGCCTGCCGGCCTGCCCCGCCCATGGGTCAAGCGCTCTAACGATACCTTCTCAGTGAACCACCACCAAGTTTTGTGCTCCTTGTTTTGAGAGCTCGTGGCGTGCAAGAGCTGTCCGTGCTCGCCAGAACAGCTGTTCGTGGGACGCATGGACTGAGCAGCTGAGGGAGGCAACCTTGGTCATGCCATGCTTCAATGGTTGCGCGCCAACGGCTGCCTGTGGGACGCGAGGACCTGCAGGAAGGAAGCCAAGAAGGCCATTTGGAGGTGTTGCTCCAGTGTGGTTTTATTATTGGCTCACTTGGTGTGGGGCTGGGTCTCAGTTCCGTGGCTGGCGTCCCACAGAAGGAACTCATGCTGTTCATCGAAGCGCGATTCGACATCCGCCTTCTGTCGGTCTTGCTCGCTGGCGGGCACGCGGTCCTTCTTCCAGATGACGAGGCGGCCAGTGCCGTCCTTCAGCTCCACCAAGGGACCCAGGCCGTGCTCGTCGGTGGATTGTCGGCTGTGCGCCCCACCCACGTGAGCCGTTAGCCCAAGGGGCAAGAGGCGTGTAGGCACAGTTGCAAGTACGTACACGGCGTCGCACTGCGCTGAGCTCAGGGGCGGAAAGGCAAAGGACGACAAGGACTCGGTCTGCTTGAACTGATGCAGCTCCTTGTCCACCATCTTTTTGAACTGGCTCAATTGTTTGACCTCCTCTATGGCTGACATGTTCTCTTGCTTGGTTTCTATTGTTATGCGTGAGGAGAAGAACACAAGGCGAAGTCTTGTGCTGGCTGAGCTGGATGATCGGGCGACATTCCTCCTTCAAATTCCTCATCTTTCCGTCAAATTCCTATCACTTTTATTTATTTGTTTTATTTTATTTTTATTTGTTTTACGCTGGCGATCACCACGGCCGACCACGGCGAGACGCCACAGCGCGACCGTAGAGCGTGCGTGGATCAATCAACGACATGAAACGGTGGTCGAAGCTTCCATCGACAGCACGTCTGTCTGGACGGCGTAACGCGCGCGGGTCCGGGTCCGGGTCTGGCGCAGCCACGACTCGCGGGTGGCAGAGGCGCAGGAGGTAGAGCGCCCGCGTGGTGAGGGCCAACAGCCAGTGATCGTCCTTGAGCAGGGAGGATACGCTCCCGACGCTGTGTATCGACAACACGCCGTCCCTCAGCGGCGTTGACACTGACATCCTCTGCCTGGCCTTGCTCCACACCTCGATCCCTGCTCCACGCGCCAGAGGCTGTGAGCTTTCCACGTCGCCATCAAGACAAACACAAGAGAGGCGCTGGTCAGCGCACCAGAGGCAAAGGCAAGAACCACGCTGTCGGACTCGCGCGCCGAGTGAGCGGCAACGATGGGGCCCTTGCCTGGCCGCAGCACACAGCGTCTGGCCCATCCGCTCACGAAAGATGCACCTCGACTTGGGTCCCTCTCCTGCCACACGAAAATGGTGATGATGATGATCGATCAATCAACCGTCGTTGCTTTGGAAGGGTCGCGGTCTGGCCTTGGCGCGCACCAGAATGTGAAGCGAATCGCCGCTGAGCGCGACGAGCGACCTGCACACGCACAGGACTTGGGTCTGATCGGCGTGCAGCCACACGACCGAGCAGCCCTCCTCCAGCAGGAATCGCTGGACACCAGCATCGGCGTCCTCGTCCTTTTTCTCGGCGCTGACCGAGAACTCGACTCGGCCATTGGTGTAGCCGCAAAGCAGGATCGGCGTTGGCGTTGGCGGCTGCAGCCGCTTGTTTGGCTGCTCGTCGTCTTGGACAACAGAGTCGGCCAGGAGTTGAAGTGCGCTGAGCCGGGCGCGGCCCGGTGGTCGACACAGGGCAGGCTCCAGGACCAGCGGCAATGAGCGAAAGCTCGGTGGCTCGGCAGAGTCACCATCATCACCACCACCACCATCACCATGATCATCATCGCCTGTGCTGGCGTGGATGACGCCCTCTGGGAAGGTGAAGCAATCGACGTGCCCGTCCCTGTGGCCAAACGCCACGTATCGGCTCTCCTGGTTCAGTGCCACGCACGTGCAGCGGTCCAAGTAGTGGCCGTCCGTGCGTCCCGCCGCGAGTTGAGGCTCGAGGAGGAAGGGCCGCATGGGGCGGCGCAGGTCGTGCAGGTAGGCCACAATCGTCTCCTGGTGATCGTCGAGCAAGCTGACGATCGAGACCAGCAACGAGCCATGACTCGCGAATGTGACGAGACGGCCTGGTATCGCCGCGCACCGCCGGTGGTGAGCCGCGCCACCAACACCATGGCAGCTGGGCACAGGGGACTGCAGGTACCCGAGCCTCCGATGGGCAGCTCGCGCAAGGTGTCGTCGAGCACCGACAGCAGGCCAAGTCGGGCCCTCTCCTCATTTGCCAGCACTTGCGTGGTACATCATCCCAGGTCAGTCTTTGCGCCCGCCTCCGAGCGCAAACGAGTCGAGTGGGTACCGACGTGTGGAAAGGCGAGAGCGCCTTTGGTGATGGCGGTGCTCTGCCCTTGTGGTGGGTTCTGCGGCTGGTGAGGCTGCTCGAAGCTCCACCTCCTGTAGCCATTGGAAAAGGAACCCTTTTGAGGACTCGACGTTGCATCTCATCGTTAGGTTGTGGACGGGTGTGCACCGGTAGAAGACGCGTCGTCGGGCATCGGCCGGCCACAGCGAATCGTCCTATTGCGGACAAGATATAAGCACCTGAACGTTGATCGTCCTCTTCATCATCATCATCACCATCTTGGAGCGAGGTACAAATGAGCGGTGGAACGGCGACTACCTCAGAGAGGAGAAGTGATGCCCGACACACAGCGCCCATGCGCAGGAGGTCATTCCGGTCAAGCAGCTCCAACACCTGGGGAACAACGCCGCCGCTTCCACTTCAGCGATGAGGAAGGTGGGGAAGAGGGAGGTTTGCTTTGCGGGGCGTGCGCACCCGGAGCAGGGCTTCTGCGGGCAGCCGGGAGAAGTCGCTGTGTGCGAGATCGAAGTGACTGAGCAAAGAGTCAAGAGTGGCATCGTAGTTGCCGTACCTTTCCGCGTTGAACTCGGCACTTGCCGTGGAGTCGAGCGAGTGAGCGTCTTCTTCATTCATCTTTGTGTCTTGCGTTCTTCGCTATTTCCTTCATTTAATCGTCCTTTTTCTTGTTCTTCTTTATTTTCTTCACAATTTATTTTCTTTCGTTTGTTGGATGCGTGCAGGAAGGGTGGTGCTGCCCCCAGCACGGACAACTGCAACTCCCTTCTTGCCGCTTGCCACGCGAGTCTTGCGCAGTCCTCTGCGACGGCTGCACCGCCATGCAAGCCCGGCAGAAGTGGTCCCAGCGGAAGATCGAGCCAGTACGCCACCTGCCAGTTCGGCCTCCCAACGGCACAGACTGCTGAGCCCAGAGGAAGACTGGGAGAACCACGAACCGGTCATTGAGATCCGTGATGGCACGTGCGCCTTGGTGAAAGGTGCAAAGATTCAATCGTTCAAGTCGCCCTAACGAACGAACGGAAAACGAACAGGCCTGCGGTGGGTCAGACCCTACGAGGCCACCATGCTCGCGCACATCAAAGCCGACTGGCGAGGCCGGTCTCTCCTTGACGTGCTCTGCAACAGCTACGACCGCTTTCCTCCCGACTACTGGGTACGTAGCTGTGTGGTGGCCGCCACCGCACAAGCATGCCACGCTCACCAGCGCTGACTCAGCCTCGCTTCGCGCTGGCCAGAGGGAAGCGGTGCAAATGGGTCGCGTCACGCTGAACGGCAGCCCAGTGGACGAGGACGCCGTCGTGCCCGTACGTCGCTGCCGCCAGTTTGCCTCATCATGCGCATGCACCCCGAGCTGATGCCGGGAGACGGTTTTGATCGTCATCATGTGTGGCGGCCAGGCGGCAGGCCACATCTGCCATCGATTGCACATGCACGAAAGCCCCGTGTCGGCCGAGCCCATCGAGGTCCTTTACTCGTCGCACGACCTCGTGGTCATCAACAAGCCCGCAGGCATTCCCGTGCGTGTTTCTCTCCTATTTATTTTTAGATAAAAATTTTATTTATTTATTTATTTATCTAATAAATATATTTTATTGCTTTATTGGATTAAATTTTGTCTGTTATTACGCTGGGCAGATGCACCCTGTGGCCATGTATCGGCATAACACTGTCGAGTGGATCCTTGCTCGCGACCACCACATTCGCCCTCTCTTCAGTATGTTCTCACAGATTTTTATTTTATTTTACGTTTCATTATTTGTTCTGAATCAACAAGAATATTGGGAAAAGGGAGACTCACCACTGTCACTACAGTGGTGTCGCGTCTGGACATGCCAACGTCGGGTCTGGTGGTGATCCCGCGCACGGCCGAGCGAGCCTTCGCGCTGCGCACCCAATTCTCCGCGCAGCTGGTCACCAAGCGCTACTATGCGCGCGTCATGGGCCGGTTTTCCACGCACGTCCCCCGCCCGCCTTCTTCGTCTCTTTATTTATTTTGGTTTTTATTCATTTATTTATTCTTTTTTGTATTTCTTCCCGCCAACACGCCACGACCTCTTTACTGACCTCGAAGAATGTTTCTCAGTGAGGAGCGCGAGTGCGCAGTGCCGCTCAAGTACGAGGGCAAGCGCCGGACCACGCTGGCCGCGGAGCCGGGGGAGGGCAAGACCGCACTGACCCGGTTCGTGGGCCTGTCCTACGACGCCACCACCGACACTTCGCTCGTCCTGTGCGAGCCCAAGACGGGTTCGTGTTTTGTGCTGTGTGTCCCGCCCGCCCCATAGGGCCCTCGTTTTGGCTCAACTTCCCCCTCTCCTTGTTGCCGTTGTTGCGGTTGTTTTCATTGCAGGACGATCGCACCAGATCCGGGCGCACCTGCGTCACTTGGGCCATCCGATCGCCAACGACCTCCTCTACGGCGGCTCGCCCGCGTTTCACCAGGCGTCATGCCTGGTGAACGAGTCCAGCGCTTTCAAGACCACGGCTAAGGCCACCGGCGTTGACGATGACGCCGCGATGGTAGCGCCGTGGTGTCCCGAGTGCCGCCGGCGACCGCCGGACGAGCGCGAGTGGCAGGTGCCGCGGGTATGGCTCCACGCCGCGGCCTACACCGGGCCGGACTGGCACTTCGAATGCCCGTTGCCTTCCTGGGCCACTGCCGAGGCCTACAGCTGACCCGAGACGTCCACGTATTTACATTGTGTTGTTGTGTTGTTGGCAAACGTGTGGCCTTGAAGCCTACATACAAGCCATCGCCACTCATGCGTCGTTGTCGTCGTCGTCAACGCCGGTGGCAGAGAAGGTGTCGATGGGAATCGAGAACTCGCTCTCGTCCGCCCAGCTGCCGCCGCCGCTGCCGAGGAAGATGCTGTCGCCGCGCCGCTGGCGGTCCTCCCACCACTGGCGGATCTCGACCGCCTTCCACCAGGCCAGGAAGCCGCCCACGCCCAGCACGATCACCGCGCCCAGCGCACTCAGCAGGCCCAGCACGAGGCCCACGGAGCTGCCATCGCCGCTGCCCTTGTTTGTCGCAGACGGCGAGGCCGTGGCCGAGGGCGACGGCACGGCGGGCGAGGGCGAGGGCAAGGGGGCATCACCGCACACAGACCGGCCTGGCACACACAAACACGTACTGTGAGGCGCGAGCGCCTTGGGCGAACATGCGAGAGAGCGTGCTTCAGCTTACCGGGAAGGCACACGAGCTGCCCACCGAGGGTGCCCGCAGAGAGGTCGTTGTCGCTCCGGCCCGCGTGGCTGGCAGCCTCTCCCTCGTGTTGCGGCTGCGGAAGCCCGATGGCGACGGCGAGCGGGACGTGGGGCAGCGCCACCACAGCTTCGTCGCCGTGTTGGGCCTCGGCCTGGAGCCGCGCAAATTTGTTGGGCAACAGCTGCAAGGAGGCGCCGGGCTGGCCCATGGCCGGCGCGGCCGCCGCCTCGAAGCGGGCTTGGGCCTGGCGGCTGCTGCTGCGGGCCGAGCGGTGCGGGTGGGTGGTGTCGACGCCCCAGAGGGCGAGCACGTTGTGGCAGCCCGTCGAGTGGGCCACCACGGGCGAGTGGTCGCGGCCGTTCGGGTTTCGGCTCACCGTGAAGGGCTTCTCCACTCGGTTCAGCGTTCTCGAGGACAAGGCCACGCCCTCGATGCCCGTCTCCATGTACGCCCTGTTGAATATAGTTTAAAATTGAGATTAATTTTGTGAAAATAAAATAAAATAACCAAAAATCCTGAGAGGAAGGGACGTACGGGCCGCTCTCGAAGACGACGAAGAACTGGTTGACCTCGGCGCTGTAAACTGCCGAAGGCCGCGCGTCGTACGGATGGCTCGCATTGCCCAGCGCTCTGCAGAGGGCCGGTGAAAAACGAAAACAAAAAAGAGAACGAAAATGCAGGGAAGGGACGAACTGGAAGACGCCGGTGGGGCGGGCGTTGGGGGTGACGAGATCGCACACGACCTCCTTCTCGCCGCTGTCGCCGGTGACTTCCCACAGGAGGAGAAACGCATCGCTGCTGCTCGAGTACACGAGCGATGCGTCGTGATCGTGCGCGAACGTCGTTTGGCCATGCAGCACCTGTGGCCGTAACGCCAGCAACAGCGACATGACGGTGATGTTGTTCGGTCAGATCACCATCTCGCCAACACCAACCAGCACTCGGCGAAACGCGACGGACCTCCGTGGTGGATCCCACCAGCGTGGGGACGGTGCTGCTGGCCTTGAGCGGCATGCCTCCCACGGTCACGGCGCCAATCTCGGACTTCTGCTCGACCACAGCCCGATGAGATGGTGAGCTCCTCCAAAAATAAATAGAAATAAACAAATAAACAAATTACAATAATAGAGAGAAAAGGCGCAGAGAAAAAGAGAAAAAAGAAGCGCACGTTGTCGCCGTTCGAGTCAAACTCCCAAACGAGGAGGAAGTTGTTGGTGGGCGGGTGGTGGGCCACGAAGGGCTCCCGGTCGATGTTGCCAGATCGGAGCACGACGGCCTCCCCGATGTAGTGCGTCTCATTGAGCCGCTGCACGCTGATCCCCTGCGGCCCCTTGTTCGTATGCCGCACCGTGCAGGCCATCACTGCCCCGAGCCACGGCCGCCGCGCGTGAGCCAAGGCCGACCATCGGGAGCAGCCGCGGTGGCAGAGAGAGCAGGACTCGGAGGGCGGTACCGTAGCTGTTGTCCTGGGGCGAGAAGGCCAGGTGGGGCGAGTCCTCGTTGACGCTCGAGGCCACGAGGAAGAACGGGTCGCTGAACACTGAGCCGTTGCCATGCACCAGGTTGCCCACCACGTCCCAGTCCGAGCCGTCGCCTTTACGCGGTTGACGGGTAACGCGTCACACGACGAGTCAATGGACCAGACTTCACCCCACGGACGTGTTCAGGGCGCACAACGCCAGCGGTACCGTTGATGTCAAACTCCCACGCGACCAGGTAGACGTCGGTGTTGTTGTTGTGGGCCGCCACCGGCATCCGCTTCGTGTACTGCGCGAGAGGTAGGCGCTCGCCCTGGTCAGGGTTCTGGTTGCGGACCCCATGGGAAAGAATGGGAGGAATGTACGGAATGCACAGCACCGGCGCGGTAGGGGAAGATGGGGATGGGCTGGCCGAGGAGAGTACCGTGGTCGCTGAACCGCTGTCCCATCACGGACGTCTTGCCTTTCCCCTCCTGCACAACGCGAGTCTAAGCTTCAAGGTGGTGTTGCTGTGCGGATTGGACGTCTCCGACGACGTAAACAAAAATAACCCCGAGCAAGCAGGAGGAGAAGCAGGAAGATAAGAAGGTACCTCGCGAATAAAGACAGCAAAGTACTCGTGGCGCACTTCATTGTAAATAAGCTGCGTCTGGCCGGCCATCTCCACCCAATGCCTTTTCATGGAGGCATCGCAAACGTGAAACTGCTTGGTTGGGTTGCCTACCAAGTTGTGCCACCAGAGTTGGCTTTCTCGACATGTGGCCTCGCGCACAAGAAGAAGAGGTCCAAGAGGAAAGGGTACCATAGGCAAACAAAGGAAGCAAGAGGGCGCAGAGAAGCACTGCTGCAGTTGCCAGCCCGCGTCCAGTGGTGGCCATGGTGCGCGCAGCGAGGGGAGAAGAGGGAACGTGTCCTGGGTGCGTGACTTGATTTGAGCGGAAGGCACGCCACACGGCATCAGGAGTTTACTCCACGCCACAAGCCAAAACAGGCGGCACTTAGCAACATCACGTTTTTGTTGAACCTCATTACCACCGCAGTTGACATCAAAACTCAGAGTGTGATCTTGCGGTCACCGCGTCTGGCGGCACTTGCAGTGACCTCGACGCATGGTGTTGGTCTGGAAGGGAGTCGTGAAGTGTGCGTTCGCTAGTGTCAGCTGGGCAATGCCTGAACCAGTCAGCGCCACAAGCTAGCTCCATGGGAAGGCCAAAAAAGGGCAAAACTCTCAACATAAGTGCGTTTTTACGAGGGATGCTCGGAGGAAGGAGTGGAGGGATGAGGGGGAGTGTGGTGGTCACGTACGTAAGCTACCTGGCCCAGCAGCTACTGAAGAAAGGCTTACTGTTCTCCGGCGTCTAGTGCTGCGCTCTTGTCTACTTCGGTGGCGCTGGGGGTCTATCTGTTCAGTGTGGTCGGCCTGGAGGGGCAGGAGTTACTCCCTCCAGAGGTCTGCCGACCAGAGGAAGTTCAACGACAAGAATACCTTCTCAAACTTGAACAAAACCACAAGCATGAATGGCCAATACGCAAGTTTGTCATGTCCACCAACGCCTCGTTCGCTAACAGGCCGGGGTGGTGGTTTCGGCCAACTTGGTACCGGCTTTTGCTTGGCGCGCTGTCATGCCTCCACTCATGTCACTTCGTGTTTGCAGGAGATGCCCTTCACTCGAATTGTTGGGCCAAGGCGATTCTGGTACCTAGTTGAAAAAGCAGCATGCACTTTCTCATCTGCTTTTGTCGCGACAGAGTTGGGCATGGCTCCCGACGGGGCCAAATGGACGTGCACTGATGAGGTTGACCGGTCCGATGCTTGCCTGATATACGCCAGTGGTATCAACAAGGACATCCGCTGGGAAGTTGAAATGCGGCGTCGGTTGGTGCACCTTGCGTCATCTGTGGCAAAACTTGGTAGCAAGCTGACTGACAGCGCTGTTGCAGGTGGCCAAACTGTGAAGTTCATGCATTTGAGATCCGCGAGTTGACAGACCAGAAGCCCCAAGACGGTCTAAACAATGCACAAGCGCACGGACACTGGGGTGTTGATTTCAGTGACTTAGACAGCGTGATGGCCACCTTCGGCCATACCGGCAGGAAGATCTCCGTGCTCAAGCTTGATATTGAGGGTTCTGAGTTCGTTTTCTGGGAGAATCTGTTCAATGCACGTGCTCCTCTCTTGTTCTTGACCAAATGATAGGCACACCTTTACTCTTCATGCGCTGGTGCAGACCACGAAAGCGCGCTTGTCGGACAGGATTCACCAAGTGTTGATGGAAGTACATTGGAAAAACAAGCCACTGGGACTGGTGGTCAATTTGTTGACCCAACTCGAGGCTCACGGCTTCCGCATCTTTTATACAGAACCAAACACAGGCAACATCGTTGAGGTGCGACCACCACCGCACTTGAGAGAAGAGCTGCCAAGTGTACTGATCGCACAATCGCTTCGCAGGCAAGTTGGATTAGCAACAACCACGCAGATGAGCTGTTAGCGCCAGCGTAAACACAAAACCTGGCTAAAAAAGAAAGTGACGTCAGCTGGTTTAGAACTCGCTGTATTGACTTTGTTTCTTGGCCAAGCGCGAGTTGCGCTGGCCGTAGCCCAGATAGATCACCAGCCCGATGGCCAGCCAGCCGAACAAGCGCCACCAAGTTGCCTGTTGCGTGCGGCACACACATTGGCCCACAACATGCATGCTGACGTCAGCGATGGGGAGCGCGTTTGCTTGCAAGCGCGGCTTTACAAACCGTGGTGAGGTTGGCCATCAGGTAGATATTGCACAGGATGCCCAGGATCGGCGTCAGCGGCACCAATGGGCATTTGAACGTCGTCGGCGCAAACGTTTGCGGCCTGCGCAACACACGTCAATCCTTGCGTGCATGCACGGCAACGGGTAGGTGGCCAAGGAGCAAACAAAGGAGGGCGCGCACGTCTTGAAGAAGTAAGCCACCGGGAGGAGAGCCAGCAGGCCAAACGGGAGCGCGCTGTACGGGTGATTCCGCACGAGCAGGACCGAGCAGATGGCCGTCGTCACAGACAGCCCGAGTACCATCAGCACTGCAAAAACAGGCCACATCAGTGGTTCGTCGGGCAACACACACGCGCGTGTGCGGACACGGGAACGCACCGGGCAGGGCGCTGCCGTTGGGCTGCTCGTAGCGCGTGGTGAGCACGCACGCGCAGACCATGAGCATGGCGAACAGGGAGCCGATGGAGACCATGTCCGCGAGTGTTTCGATGTCGACCAGAAGCGTGAGCAGCGTGGCCAGCGCGCCCGTCACGATGCTTGCCGGTAGCGGGGTGTGCGTGCGCGGATGGATGTAGGCAAAGATGGGCCACATCAAGCCTGTCCCGTTCGCACGAGCATGAGCGAACACGAATCGCACACAAATGCAAAAGAGAGCCGGAAGCACCGTCTCGGGCCATGGTGAAGTAGATGCGAGGCAGGTAGAGTAGTCCGCCCAGGATCGACGACGTCAGCGCGGCGAACGCCCCGATCGAGATCACCACTTGCGCCTGAGTTGCCGCCCGCGTGAAAAAAGCACGAGGGTAAGG
This sequence comes from Acanthamoeba lenticulata, assembly GCA_002179805.1. NCBI lineage: Eukaryota > Discosea > Longamoebia > Acanthamoebidae > Acanthamoeba > Acanthamoeba lenticulata. Next base: position 31,515 of record NAVB01000111.1, on the reverse strand, counting down.
CCATGAAGTGGACGCTTTGGTTCACGAGAACAACGACACGAACCCAGCCGAGGCCGCGATTGGCAAAGGCCGACGCGAGGGGCGACTCGAGGTCGATCTCGTCGTACTTGACCTGGAGGGGCAAAGTGGATCGAACAGAAATGGAGGAGGGTCAGTCCATTCTCGAAGGTACAGATTGGGTAGGAGGGGGAAGGGGAAGAGGAGGGAAAGGACGTACCATGAGCGTGATGACGGCAGCGACGCCGCTGTAGAGAACGCCCGCGATGCCCAGGCACGCAATGATGCCTGCCCGTACGTAGCCCGTGTTGAGCTTGCTTGAAGAGGAGGAGGAGGAGGAGAAGAAGAAGACGACAGCGCACCGATGGGCAGATCACGCTGTGGGTTCTTGCACTCCTCGGCTGCGGCAGAGACTGAATCAAACCCGATGTAGGCGAAAAAGATGAGCGCCGACCTGCGCCAGTCGGATCAGTCAGCCTCCAGTCATCAATTATCGCCATCAGGGGAAGTGACGTCGCATCGGACCCCGAGAAGACGCCGCTGACGCCGTAGGGCATGAAGGGCTCCCAGTTGTCAGGGTCAGCGTAAAAGGCCCCTGAAGCCCCAAGCCGGAGACAATTTAGAGAATGCAACGGAAAGAGAGCTTTAAATTAATAAATAAATTAATAAATAGGAAAACAGTACCGAGAACGATGACAAAGAGGATGGAGAATACGGTGGTGCCGACGATGATGCCGTTAAAGTGCGACGATTCCTTGATCCCGAAGCAGATGATGACTACAGCGTAAGAACGAATAGTCAGTGATGAGCAAGGGGGAGATAGAAGGGAGAGGAAGCACTGAACTGGTGAGAACGACGACGGAGAACGCGGCTGTGACGTCGACGTCGAACGGTCCCACATGCCAGTGCGTGAGGTAGAGCGGGAACTCGATGCCCACTCCCGCCATCATCCCGCGCACGTAGCCGCTCCAGCCCCTGCACTCCCCCGCCCCCGCACGAGCATGAGCAGGAAAGGGGAAGACGAGGAAGGGGACGAAGGAGGATGTGTGCTTCCTCAAAAAAGGACGAGGTACCTGGCCACGGCGGCCGAGCCGATCATGTATTCAAGCGTGAGATCCCAGCCGATGATCCACGCGGGAAACTCGCCCACCGTCGTGTATGCGTAGCTGCACAGGAGGAAAACACCAAAGAGAACACATTGCGACTAAGAGAACACATGCTAACTCCCGGCGCAAGAGCTTGGAGAAGTACGTGTAAGCTGAGCCCGAGATGGGAATGCGCGCAGCAAACTCGGCGTAGGAGAGGGCCGAGAAGACGCATACCAGGCCGGCGAACGCGTACGAGAGCACGATGGCTTCAGTGGCCACCAAAACAGTAACGCCAGTCAGGTTTCTTGGAGGCTTGCCACAACTGCCCGGAAGCGGCGTGGTGTACCGGGTCCAGCCTTAAGGCTCGCTGCAACGCCAGTCAACACGAAGATGCCCGCGCCCATCATCCAGCCGAGCCTGGAATTTATGTGATTTGCAAAGTTGAACAGAATCTGGATTGATGAAATGGAAAAGTGGAGAAACGCACCCGAAGAGAATGAGTTCATAGAGGTTAAGGCATTTCTTGAGGCTCGGCGTGCCCTCGTCGTCGCGGTCGGCGAGGGCCTCCTCCACAGTCTTGGTGCGGAAGAAGGTGCGGCAAGTTCGTCGCCACAACGTGGTGGCCTGGTCAGGCCTGTCTGGCGGCTTGTACGCTGGCCCGCCCGCACTCATGTGGCCCCTCGTTCGGTAAGAATAAATAAGACCTCTTATTTTTCTCTTTTTCTTTTAGAGCGCTAAAACATTTCACTTTCATTTTTCCAAAAAAAAAGGACTGAGAAAAGCGAAAAAGTGTGGTGGTTGCGTCATGAGTAGGTTGCGTAGAGCACTTTCGTAGCCGCAGAGGGCCCGAAGGTGTTCCTATCACAGTCAGGGTTGATGATGGTAAATATCTCGAAGAAACTCAGCGACATGGTGCACCACACCGGTATAGGTAGCAGCATCAAGGCGCCTTTAGCTTCGTGAAGAGGCATCCCGGCGTGCTTATGGGAGAAGTGGAACTTGATTTGTCGACAACAAAGTTCGTCAACATTTCTTTGTTTCTCAAACTTTGTTTCCATTTGAGATTGCGGGTGAAATTTAACTCTGCGGATGGGAGCGCCTCCCCTCCACGCAACACAACAAAGATGCACACCTCCAAGACGTTTCTTGCGACCACAAGGGTTCGTCTACAGACAGGATATGAGCAGACGGGCGCTCGCCTTTCCGCCTGCCCGCGGAATCTCCATCTTCTGCATCCAGGGAGGTCAACTTCTTCGCTCTTGACGTCAGTCCACTGCTCGCTTTCGCTTCGCACGTTCTCTGCCACGTACGGCGATCGTCAAGCGGTACTTCTTCTCTCACTCTTCTCGCGGAAGCGAGAGCTCACTCTACCGCGCGCAGCGCCGCCCGGACCACGATGAGAACACAGCCACCGTGCTGGAAGCGGAAATGGTCTTCACCACAACGCGGGCCCAGGAGGAGGTGGAGACAAGCCAAGATGACCACTCAGCGAGTCGACACATCGAGGCCCGTGGTGAAGTGTTCGAAGGCGAGATCACCACCGATACCCCTCGCCAGCCGCAAGCAGCCTTCTTCAGTCAGTGCTCTACTCGTTTCTTTTTTATTTTTATTTTTATTTTATTTTTTTGGTTCATTTATAGATATATCAGTGTTTTAATATCTTCATGTATTTATTTTATGATGCATATCAAGGCGCTGGGCTTTCGGATCTGGTCAAGGAGATGGAAGCCTTGGTGGTGGACATCAAGAAAGCGGCCAAGCACGTCCTCTGGTTCGGCGATCGCTCCAGCAGCGCCTCCTACTTGCGCAGCGCTCGCTCACTGCCCGACGACGAGCACAAGGTAAGCTTGATTTCCCTTGAGCGAGCTCCTCTTCTTCGTGCGGCTCACCACCGAGCGTGTGCACACGCGAGCAGCCCATCTTCCGGCGGACTTTCCTGAACGCGGCGGCCGAGTATCTGCCCATCACGCGCCGCACGCCACCCTCGGTCCGCGAGAAGGAGGTCTCCGCCGTGCGCATCATGCGGGTCCGTTCTGCTCCGCAAGAAGAGAACCGTGTCTGGTGACTTGTCTCATGATGATGATGATGACGATGATGCTAAGCTCACGGTTTCCTTCTCCAGGCCAAGGAGGATGTGGTCAACTACAAGAAGCCCATCGAGGAGCGGCTCGAGGATATCCAACGGCCCAAGTCGCTCGCCGAGTGGTTCGAACACTTTTGTTGCTGGAGCGCGGCTCATTCTTACCCTCCCTCTCATTCACAGGGGCGGCTACGTCGAGGCAAAGATTCGCGAAGAGATGGACAGCTTTACCGGCTCGTCCGTGAATCTTGTACGACCAAAAAAAATAATGAGAAAAACAAAAAAATAACAAAAAACAAACAAAAAAAAATAGTAAAAAGCATTACGACCCTCAACTGATCTGGCACTGCACAGATCGAGCTGTGCAACCAACCCGAGTACAACAACCCGTATCTGGACAGCACGACGCGCATCATGTACCGCATGATGAAGCGCAACGATTGCCTGCCCTACTGGTACTCCGACCCCGCGTACATCACACATGGAGGGCTGCAGGTTTTCTGATGAGGCGAGGACGCCCTGCATGCAACCAGGTTGCAGCTGGACAAGGACATCAAAGAGGCCACCGAGGCGCTCAGGGCTGACCTGAAGGAGCTGAAGAAGCAGTGGCAGCGCGACCTGCCGCCGTACAATCAAGACGTCGACAACAAAGTGGCAAGGGAGGCCCCATCAGAGACGACGAGCACGCAGGTCACGCCCACGACGTTGCTCCGGTGGTTCGAGCAGAGCCGCGTGTGGCGGGACGAGGCCACACAGGAGCGTTTGGCACGGAAGGTGAAGAAGATCAACTCGCAGATTCTCAACTTCAACCTCTCGGCGCCGCACATGAATTTCCACAAGTTCAACGTGGGCCTCGACCAGGAGCTGGCCGCCCTCTTCGTCCCCGAGCAGATTTGTGAATAGAAAACAGAATCAGAAGGGGCGAAGCTTTTAGTACATCAATGCCAAGGGCTGTTATTGCAATACATACGGGGGGGGGGAATGTGTAAAAAAAATGAACAAAAATCAATGAAGGCGGGCTTGCAGAAGAACTAACAAGCGCGCCACAAGCATGACACCATCGAGAACCAATCCGAGGGCGTTGAGGCCGCAGTGAACGGATTGTTGGACGGCTCCGGGACGTGGACGGTGCAAGCAAAGGGAAACTCGACCGTGAAGCTCGTGTTCACCACGTTGCGGTTGGACACCAGCCGATACTCGCCCGGCGTGAGGAACGGTCCGACTTCGGCCACCGTGCCGCGGTCGAGTACCACGTCGGGCATCGGGTGCGGGCCGGTGAAGGAGATCACGTGGTCGAGACTGTCGCGGTTCTCCAGCACGATCATGTCGCCCGCCGCCAGCTTCTGGCCGCTCAGTGACCAGGTCGCGGGGTCGATGGTCTGCAGTTCGACGAGGCGCAGCAAGTGGCGCGTGGGCGCGCTGTGGTAGTGGCTCGTTCGCTCGACGACGCGCGTCGTGCGCATGGGGTTGGCCGCGTCGACAAAGTGCGTGGTCTCGAACCAGGCGTGCACGTTGTCTGACCCGCCCATGGCCTCGCAGCACTCGGCAAAGGCCACGCGCGAGCGGTGCTGCTCACCGGTGGTGGGATACACGCAGTGGCCGCAGTTGTCGCGGGTCTTGGTGTTGTGGCGCACGGTCAAGCGCAGCGCCACCAGCGAGCTCTCGCGTGAGCGCAGCTCGTACTCGCCCGGCTGTTCGATCGTCAGCTGCAGCGTGTTGCCCGGCCGGACGACGTCAAAGGACTTGACCAGGACGGCCTTGTCCGACAGGTCGTAGGCGAGGCGCATGAGCGAGAGGACGTAGGGCTGGCCCGAGTGGCGGTTATTCACCTCCAGCCTCTCGCCGGCATCGAGCACGCGGTGCCCCACGAGGGACTCCAGGTCGCGCAGGACCACGGAGACCTGCGCAAAGGACAGGAAGCAGCAGCTCGAGTTGTCGCCGCCGCACACGCCGCACAGGTCCACAACGGCGCCCGAGTTGGGCAGGCCGTCGCATCCGGTGCAGGTCGAGTTGTCGCCCTCGCACACGAAGCACGCGTCCAGCTTCTCCGGCGGGCACAAGCATGCCGGGTGGTCCGGCTGGCGGCCGCCGAAGCACTGGCCAGCGCAGTCCATGTCCGCGTTGAAGGCCCGGCCCGTGGAGCCCAACGCGCACTGGCCGCACTCGTCGATCATCGCCGAGCCGCCGCACACGCCGGCGCAGTCCTTGTTCGGGTTGTGTCCGTCGCGTGGCAAGTAGCACACGCCGCACTCATCCACGATGGCCTTGCCAAAGCAAGAGCCCATGCAGTCCCTGTGCTCGGTCTCGTGCGGCTCGACGCCGGAGCGCCCGCCGACGCAGATGCCGCAGTCGTCGTAGTAGGCCGTGCCGTTGCACGTGTTGGCGCAGTCGACCTCGTAGCCGGCGCCCTCGTAGTAGGAGTCGGGCAGCACGCACAGGCCGCACGGGTTGATCAACGACCGGCCGTGGCACACGCCAGCGCAGTCGCGCACCTCCGACGGGTCGATGCCCGAAGCGCCGTCGACGCACATGCCGCACTCGATCCAGGCCGAGCCGCCGCAAATGCCCGCGCAGTCCTTCTCGCCGGCCGAGCAGCATGCGCCGCGCGGGTCCAGCTCGTTCTCCTGGCACTGGCCCTCCTCCCTGGGCAGGTGGCGCTTCTCGATCTCGCGGGCTTCGCGGCGCGTGCTGCCGCCCGAACACACAATGTAGGGATCCCCGTTGGCCCCCACCGCCATCTTGGTGACGGCCGACCCACCGCAGACGCCGGCGCAGTCCACTGTCGTGCACGGAGGGACCGGGCTCGGGCTTGGGGTCGGGGGCACAGTCGACGGGGAAGGGGTCGGGAGCTCCGGGCTGGGGGTCGCGGCGGCCCGGCTCGGCGTCGGGGTCACGCCCGCGGGACTCGGTGTCGGGGTCACGCCCGCGGGACTCGGCGTCGGGGTCACGCCCGCGGGGCTCGGCGTTGGGGACGCGCTCGAGGACACGTCCGGAGAACGGCTCGGGCTAGGGGTCGGGTCGGGATCTTCCAATTGAGGCGGACCGCAGGAGGCGTTTTTGCCGCCGCACACGCCGCAGGCGTCGAGCTTGGCGGTGGACTTCTTGACGATGAGCGCGCCGTGGATGGCCGGATGCTGCTCGTCGTGCCACAGGTAGATGCCCGGCGTGAAGAACCGGTGCGGCATGCTCACGGCGCCCGGCACCAGCACAGCCGTACCATTGTCGTTGACGGCCGAGATCTGGCTGTAGTCGAACATGCCGAACAGGCTGCTCATGGTCATGTCCTCCTTTGACCCGGATTTCGAGCCGGATTTGGCGCCCGCCGAGCCTTTGCTGGCAGCTGCGGCGGCGGCGGCGGCGGCGGCGGGGCCACCGGCACGCTTGCCCTTTTGGAGAGAAGAAGGCGGGCAGAGGCAGCGGACGCGGTGTTGCTTCTGTTGATCCAGGGTTTGCGCCTGGTCCGGATCGTAGAACAGCGACGACAGCTGCTCAGCTGCGTCATCGGCCAACTGCGCCATCCTGGTCTCGCGGTCCGCGCTGGTGGCAGTCGTGTTCTGGAGCGTGCGAAGGTGCTCGACCTTTTGCTTGAAGGCCTCCAGCCTGGCCATCATCTCTGCCGGCGGCGACCGCACGTGCACGGGCTGGCCCGCGACAACGTCGACTAAGCGACGGCGGTGGTGGCCAGTGCCCTCGTCCTGCTCCGCGTTCTCTTCTTGCCCATCCTCACTGCCTTCCACACAGCACACGCTGCCCCTGTCGACGCTCGCGATACGCCTGCACACCAGCCAGTCAATAAAGAAATAAATTTAAAAAAGTATAATTAAAAAAACAATAAAACAATAGATAAATAATAATAATAATAAAACAAGCCGAACCAAGAGAATTGGCCAAGTTGCTCGTCTTCGGCAGACGCCTCGAGATACCGGCGACGGAGATATTGGTTCAAGGCGTCCACGAGAGGAACATCGATCTTAACGCCGAAGGAGCTCGTGATCTGATCGCTCAAGAGGGCATCCCCTGCGCCAGCTGTCGGTCCTTCATACGTGCCGTCGGCGGTCTCCACGTGATCCTTGGTCGCCGCGAGTGTTACGTATTTCTGCCGAATGGGAATCAGGTTAGACAGTTGATTAAAAAAAACAAGAAAATAATGAAAAAAACAAAAAAAAACAAAAATAATAAAGTACAAACCAGAGCAAAGGCCTCCAGATCTTCGGAGGCAGACAAAAACGGGGTGGCGTGGCCGTGGTCGCGCAGCGCCGTCAGGTCAAAGGCCGCTTGCTTGTAGCTCGAGCCCAGCGCGCCGGCCTTGATCTCGACGTCCCACTCGAGCAAGTTCTCCCACACCACCATCTGGCCCACCTCGATCGTCCGCACCTGCTCCGCCAGCTCGCTGGCATCGTCGGTCGCGAGACCGCGCAATCGGATACGGTGCAGCTTGGCCAGCGAGGCCTGCGGCACGCAGCACAATGTCGCGGTGCCGCCGCACTGACCGCAGGCGTCGAACACCTTGCCCGAGTTGGGCGCGCCGTCGCAGCCGGCGCACGATTGGTTGTTGCCGCCGCACACGCCGCAGGCGTCGATCTTCCCGTAGCACAGCACGTCGACCTTCTGCGAGACCAGCGAGATCACGTTGTTCTCCGTCGGTTCAAAGCCCGAATGCAGCATCACGGCATAAAGCGTTTGCTCGCCATAGAGTTGCGCGTTCTTGGTCTGCCAATTGGCCTTGACCTCGGTCACGACCCGTCCGCCGTCCGAGCCCTCCACGCGCTCCACGACCTCCGTGTTGATGAGACGTCCGCGCGGTCCGACGGCCCCGTGCCAGAACTGCACGACCACGTTCTGCCGCGTGAAGCTGTCGCTCACCAGGTACGCCGTCAGCTCATAGTTGCCGGTGAACACGCCGTTGGCGCTCAGCACGGCATTTGCGCGGATGAGCGGACTGCCGGCCGTTGTCGGGTCTAGCCTGTCGAGCCGCAACGAGTGCGTCGTGTAGCCTTCACGGCGCGTGTCGTGGAAGAGCAGGGCATAGGCGTGGTTGTTGTCCTCGTGCGTCTCGTCGAGCCAGTCCAGGTCGTCGATCGTCGCGTGGACGTTCTGCACGCCGTCGTAGATGTGGTTGAACTTGACCACCTTCTTGCCCTGCGCGTCGATCTTGGCGATCTTGGCTGCGCCGATGAGCGCGTTGGTCAGGCACTCCATGTCGAAGCAGTTGTAGGGGCTTCCGCGCCACAGCGCCACCGTCACGTCGAGCGCCTCGACGAGCGCCTTGTTGCGCACCGTCACCAGGATCTTCGTGGGGCCACCCAGAGCGGGGAAGGAAGGAGAAGCGATGATCTCCTTGGTGAGCATGGTGCGGTCGCGCTTGAAGGTGGTCCACCACCAGGGCAGGTTGAACGACGGGTCAGGCTTGTAGTAGGTCTCCTGCCACCAGGTGGACACGCCCGGCCGGAAGCCAGGCTCGGCGCTGTAGTCCACCTTGAGGTACTCGGGCGTGCCGATGGCTTTCGCCAGCCACACGAAGGGCTGCACGCGGTAGGAGTACTCCGGGCTGATGGGTTCGAAGAAAGTCATCACCGACACCGCACCTTCAATCTCCGCCGCCTGGCCCTCATCAGTTGCATCTTCTGACCCCGAAGTCTGACTTCTTGAATAACTGGCCCCCAGCGAGAAGCCAATGGGCAACGAAGATTCTGTGCCGACACCCATGAAAGCGCCCATAAAGCTCACTGACAAGCTTGCTTTGATGCCTGCGCTACCACCGAGGACGAGTGACTTGGAGCCTTGTTCGTTCTTAAGCTTGTTTTGTCCGCGGCCTGCCTGCTGGCTGACTCCTTGACTGTGCTCGTTGGGGCCCATGGTGACCTGGTCGCCGACCATGACGCGCTTCATGATGTCAAAGTCGGAAGGCGCGCGCGACGAGTACGTCAGCACGTTGAAGGGCTCATGGTCCGGCGTGAACCACCACAAGTCGCGCCCGTCAGCCACTTGCACGCATTCCTCGCCGCAGCTCGCGGAAATCCAGACGTCGATGTTGCCCACCGCCAGGCCGTCCTGGTCCAAGATCTGGAACCGCTTGCGGTCCTCCGAGGTGGAGATGTACATCACGACGTCGTCGCCGGCGGCTGTGATGTCGCGCGATATCGACAGCTGCTCTGATGTCGTGTGACCATTGGACTCCAGTTTTCGGGTAACTGCGTCGTTACGCATTGAGAAACTTCCAGTCACAATCGCGATCAGCGCTCCCACGTCAACCTGGTGCGATGAAACATCAATGAAGAGGTGAGCGTTCATGGAGCTGGCTGCTATCGCTGATGTCTTGTGTGTGTGTGTGGTGTGGCAAACGTACGCCCCACTGGGTGCCTTCCACGCCGACGGTGTCGCGCTTGTACTGGACCACCGAGTCAACGCCCTCCGCTTTGGTCACCTTGGTGAAGGAGCCGAAGCCATGGAATGTCTTCGGATTTACGATGATCTCCTCACCGTCGAGGATGTCGTAGTGCGTCGGCGGCGCGTTGACGACGGCCACGAGCTTGGGCGTACTCTCGAAGCGGACCTCCTGCGCCGCTCCCAGACGATAGCCAATGCCGTAGATATTGCTCACGATGAGGGCCATGCTGTTAGGAGTAGACTCGTCAGCGTCGACCAACCCAGTGTGGTGCAGTCCCGGGTAGCAATGCCGCCCTGTCAAAGACGCATGAGGGTGAGGCAATGAGCAAACGCCAACAGACGAAAAGGGAAAGAAAAGAAGAAAAAAAAAGTAACAAACGGCGCACCATTGATGGAGAAGGGGAAGTCCGGGTTGAGCTGGGGTGTGAGGCTCATCAACATGACCTTGCTCTCCTTGGTGGCAGTCGTCGTGTATTCAATGGTCGCCACGAGCTCGTTGTAGCTGGTCTCGTCCACGTTGCCTGTTGCCGTCCCGAGTGAGTCGATATTGTCAAAGAACGCTCAAGTTCTTCATGAACGTACCGACGGCAAGCCGGAACTCTGGGCTACGGGTCGTGCTGGTATTCACTTGACCAGTATAGATCAAGTAGCCCGAAGTCCCCACGAGCTCCATGCATTCGAGATCCTGACAGACCGACTGGTGAATGTAGAACAGATGGACGTAGCCTTCGTTTGTGGTGGAACCGATGACAATTTCATCGGTCAAATCTCCGTCAAAATCTCCGGCCACCATCTGGAGACTGTGTGGGACGTGACATGTGGTGAGCTGATCCATTCCTGATCGCGGTAAGGAGGTGGAGGAGGAGGAGGAGGAGGAGGGAAGTCACTCCAGAGCACGTACTTGATGTTGGTGTTCCACACCCAGCTTCCTTGTCCACCCACCGCCATCGTTTTGACAAGCGTCATAGGTAATTGAGCCTGGGTCTCGTCGATGGCGTAGAGGTAGACGGAAAGCTGGTTGGCATCATCAATCACGCCCAAGGCCAAGTCATTCATGCCTGTGCCGTCAAAGTTGCCCACGACCATCCGCACGGCGTGTGGAATATTGACCGAGCGCAGGCCAGTGGCCGGCGTGGCTACAAACCGATTGGCGTTGGAAGAGTTAAACTTGTAGAGGGTCATCATCACCGTATGGGCGTTATCGATCCACGCGACGGCCAACTGAGGCACATAGAATAAAAACGCGTCGTGAGTTGGGCCATCATGAAATGGAGGCCAGGAATGATCAGCGAAGAAACTCACATAACAGGGAGGAGGAAGGTCGTACAGTTTCCACCACGTTATTGTTATCGACGCCCACATCGCCAACGGCCAGCGCGTACGTAAAGCCAGGAGAATCTTGCCTGCTAGTATTGGTTGGCGGTAGGTTGGAGGCGTAGACCTGGTTGGTAGGAGCGAGGACAGAGGCTGCAAGGAAGCGGCCGCGTATGATGTTCGTGTAGGTCGGATTGCTCGTGAAGCATCTGCATGAAGCGCGCGTGGGTGGGTTGGGTTTGGCCACATTGTCCCACACGGTCGAGTCCTGGATGCTGAAATCCACCACATAGACCTTTAGCTGGCCTGTTTGGTCGAGGATGCCAATGGCCAGCTCCGGATACTGGTCGCCATCAAAGTCTCCCGTATGCATCTCGATCTGGCCGGACACATTCGCGCTTTGTGGCAATTGCAAATTGCTCAGCTGTTTGAAAGGTTTGTTGTTTGGTTTTTGTGTTAACCATACTCGTAATGCGATCTTGAGATCGGAGTACTACGAACCACAACCGTCTCGGGCAGACCTGCGGCATTGAGGGAGGTAATGGCCAGGTTGAGCGCTCCGGCGGTAGTGAAGAGAGTGACAACTTCGTCCTTCCAGTCCAGGTCAAAGTCGTCGCTGGCGGTCGCCACCAGGTCGGGGAGCGGCGTCGCTTTGGCAACAGCCTTGCGCTTAGCCGAAGGAGACAAGACCTCCCCCGTCGAACCGTCTGCACCGTGTGGTGGAGTCGCAAAATATACACGGAAACATATCCACTCATGAGCACAGGACATGTACAACAGGAGGAATGCGTGTTTTTGTTTGTGAGGGACGGACCTGTGCAAATGGCTTTGACCAGAAGGACGCTCTGCCGGGTGACAGGTACGTCGTCGGTGCAGTCCTTTTTGGCGTAGGAAGGGCTCAAAAGCTCCTTGTTCCAGACCTGGCCAGGCTTGGAGGTGAGGGCACGAGACTCGAGCGAGCGGTTGCTCCACTGAAGATCGGCCATGGTCGAGAGGAAGTCGTCCTCGGTACCGGGATACCGCGTGGGAGGCTCGACATGGTGCAACTCGCGTGCTTTCGCGTTGTGGTAGTGGTAGTGGTGTGGCGCAACAGCTTGGTCAATGTCGTCGTCGATGTATCGGCGGCAGGCTTGTTGGCTAGGGCATGAGAACGGTCCGTTCTGGTCACCAAAGAGTTTGTCGCTGGCCAAGATGTCACAAGCGCTTTTGCCCACACAGGCACTCGCGACACGCTGAGTGACCATCGTGCGGTTGGCCTCGCAGTCGAGGACGGTAATCAAACCGGCCGCGTCGTTTCCAGGAACGCAGGTGCCATCAAGCTGACCGTAGCGTGCCCACTTGATTTGGGAGATGCGGCCGCCAGCGGGGCAGACCAAGCTTACGCTGTTCTCGGGACCATCCGTAAGCCCGTAGATGACGTTTCCACCAAAGCCGCAGATCTCGGCGGGCTGATCGTCGAGGCTCAAGCAATCCTGCACGCTGAATTCGAGCCACCAGTCGGCCACATAACCTCGACCGGAAGGACCCTTGATCTCGAGCACCCATTCTTCGGCCAACGCAGGCAGACCCCTGAAGTCGCGCAGCGACGGCACATACACGGTGCTCTTTGCATCGGACTCCGAGTCCTGAAACTTGAACACGTTGTATTGCTCGGGCAGAGCTCCTGTGTGTTGAACAAGCCCCCCATCATTACGAGGTGAGGGAGATGTTGATGCAACTCGAGAAAGTTTGGAAAACCGTACCTCCAGCGGCCTTGATAGTGACTGAGGTGGAGATATTGATTGCTCCATGCCCAACGCCCGACGCCCCTCGTCTCGTCAACTTGAATTCCAAATCCAGCCCACCGTTGAGCATGTTCATGTCGATGACTACGGCAAGCGCGTTTACGCATTGGTCCTGGTTCATGACCATCCGTGTGATGGAGAATGTGTTGGGCACGTTGTCGATGTGATGCCACGAGTCCACCCTCTTGGTCAAAGGTGCTGTTTAACAAACAACGTGGAACACTTAGCATCAAGAGCTTCGGACCACCCGACACCCACCACCACCACCGTACCCTTGTCGAACGTGTCATTGTGAGTGTCGCAGAACCTATGGGCATCCACACCCTGCTGGAAAATGACATGTGCCGTGCCCAGCGTGTATTGGTTGTCATCGCTTTGGAATGGAAGGGTCACCGTCTGCCGCTGCAAATACCAGGTGCCTTCCCAACGCGCCAGCAACTGTTCGATCACATCTTTTCGGTCGACGGCTCCCGTGTTGGGAGAGAGCTGCAGCAGAGGAGAGAAAAAGGTGAGTCAAACGTCTGGCGTTATGAGGGAAAGCGAGCGTTTGTCGTACTGTTTGCGCAAGCGCCGTGTCAAACATTTCGAGTTGGGAACGATCGGACAACGTATCGGCCCACGAGATGCTTGACGCGAGGGTTGGCGGGGTGGGTAGGGTTTGGTCGCTCAGGCCCTTGACGTCGAACCGCAAATCAGGTCCAATTTGAGTCAAGTTGGTGGAGCCCAGCGCAAATACGCGAGCCAAGTAGGTGCCCTCCTGGATGAAGGTGACCATGATCTCGTAGTAGGCGCATTCAGGGTCTTCGGGCCGTTTACGGCAGCGATCGGATTCAAATGTCTTCGAGTCTCCTCCCTCAATGCTCGTCTCGCGCTGGATGGCTGCTCCGTCGAAGAAGGCCAGGGTGAACTTGTTGATGTCCTCGCCACCCACGCGTGGCCTGCTGGCCTCGTCGACAAAGCTGACGCGCACTGTCTGAGGTCGCAGGATGCGCATCTCGCCGTCAACCTCGTTTGGCCGGGCTTTGGCGATGGAGCTGGCAAAGTTAGGAGGGCCGTAGATCAAAAACTGCAACTTGTCCCTCGACTCCCGGCTAGACGCTGAGTCTGGCCGCGCCCAAAAAAGCGACATAAAGAGCTTGCGTGTAGTTTGGTCCCTTCCCGCAAGGAGGTAAGACCTGGGCACCACGCACACTGGATCTGCAGAATTCTGAACCCGCGTCACAGGACCGCTCCACAGCTGGTTGGACAGCTGGTCGATGCCAGTTCCAGCGGCGTTGAGCCTGAGCAAAATAAGTTGTGTGTCAGCATGCACATTCACTTGAAAACTGCTTTGCTGCTGCTGCTGCTGCTGCTGCTGCTGATGCAAAGAGGCAGATTAGAAATCCATACTGGACTTGGGAAACTCGGTCCCACGAGAGGATACATGTGGGGATGGTCAGATTGTCCGCGGCGCTGGGCAAAATCCGGCCCTCGAGAGTAATCACCAAGTCAGCCCCCTGCGTGCTGTAGTCCGCGCCAAGGGGATAGATTGACTCCAAAATGGGTTCATCAGCAGGATAAGCTGAAGTGCGTGGTATTCAATCCCACCACAAGTAACGTCAGACTGTTTCCCAACAGAGCCAATCAAGAATAGAACAGTTGGTGTGTACCGAACTCGCAATTGTTGCCGTAGTAGCCAGTGTCGCAATCACACCACACATCGAGGTCGTGTTCATCCCACCAGCACGTGCCGTTTCCACAAGACCCGCATGTGGGAAACTTCACAGCCACGGCCGTTGTCGAGCCCAGCGTGGTCTGTACTTGAAGCTGGGGCTGAATACTGCTCAGTCGCTGTGATTCAAGAGTCGACAATCTGCACTCGATCCTTGTGTCTGGCGAGGCGAATGAACAACTGTTTGTGAGAGCGCGTTTTGAAGATGATGAAAAAGGTGCTTTTTTTGTGGTACCAGTGATCGAGAACGATCCCTCTATGCATGAAGCGCCGATGCCAGACAGCTGGACGGTGGGCGGGCGCAGAGGCTCCGGGTTGAGACTACTGCCATTAATTCTCAGTCGCAGGTTGTCTGCACCAGCCGGAACGTCGATAACGGCAGAGCGGACCATAGGAGTGCCCGGCTGTTTGGTTCATTCATGCGCGATCGTTACGGGTTGTGTGTGTGTGTGTGTGTTGTTGTTGTTTAGTGTATGCGAGAGGGACGCCATGATCGTGCGGGTTGGTGGTACTCCTTACCTCTGGCAAGCGTCTCACGACACCAAAGGCATAGGCAACACAGGGGTTGGTCAGGTCAGTCCTCGGGAAGGCTTTAAAGCTGAACCACGTCTGAGGGGTTCCGTCGTCTGGGAGCGCAGTCAAGTTACTGAGGGTCCTGTCGAACTGGACTATGTCGAAGCGGTTCTTGTACTCTGGCGTGCACCAGTTGCTTTCCGAACTCCTCCAGGCTTGGAGGCCGATGCGCAGCCGGCCGTTGGCAGATCCTGCTATATCCTGTTCCCACAACGGGTTCGGTACCTCGTCTCCCGTATCTGGTCGAGAGGTCAACCAAAACCAGTCTCCCGTGTTGTTCGAGACTGTTGAGTTCCACCAGGGGAAGGTGGTCGCAGCAACAAGACTGCTGGGACGAGGACAGCCAAACATGCCCCAGTCGTCACAATCCTTGAGCTTAAATGCCTTACAGGACTGTTGACCTCCGTTCAGCGTAAACTGAAAGCCCCAGTTATCCTCGTTGGCCGTAGTCAGCCTGTAGATTAACAAATCACAACACCACGATGATGGCGATTAGGTATCGAACAGGCTTGGAGGGAGTATGAGCGGGGACTTGTCATTGATCTTCGTACAACATGCAGTCTCTGTTCAAGCCCACCCTTGTGAAGGTCACTCGATAGTCGGCGGTCACGATTGTAAGGAGGGGAAGCAAAAAAAGAAAACACCGCAGAAGCCACAGGGCCGCCTCTCGACTTGCGCGACCTGCGGTCATCTTGAGCGCAGTGGCGGCGGTTGAAACAAAACTGTGGTCCGTTGACGAACAAGTCGGGTGTGGGTTTGTGTTCTTCTTGGGACGGCTCGCACGAATGCCTGCCCCACGCGTTTCGGGCCGCACCTTCCTTTTCTCGGGATGGGTGCTTAGCATTCCAAGCCAGATTTGGCAAGGCTGCCCCTAGACCTGTGGGGGAAAGCGAATTTTACGAGAAGAATGGGGAGCTACGAAACCTCCAGGAACAACTGTGCCAAGAACTCGCGCAGCTGAAGAAGCAAAAGCCCCCTCTTTTATCAATCGCTCTTGACGCCCACACGCCACATGATCACACTGCCCCTGGCATTCGCCTCCACACTCGGCATGGCTAGTGTGGAGGTGACATCCCGTTCGACAGCAGCAGCTGCAGCAAGCGGCAAGGTCTGGGAAGAAGCGGCACCTTCTGCTGGTGGGCTGGGCACATCCGGCTTGGTCTCATCGTCCTTGGGTTGAACTTCTGGGACCGATGAGGTAGCAGCGGCCTGCTGGTCCTGCTGAGGGTTGACCGCCACAAGGCTGTCGCTGGTGGCCGCTGTGGTGGGCGGAGAGACAACCATGCACGGATCGGTGAGACTCTTGGGCTTCTTGCGCAACTCGACTGGTGGTGTAGTCACGGCGCGCACAATGGCGCTCCCATTTTCCTGTTCACCACTTGGGACGAGGCCGGAGCGCTTGCTTCGGGTGCTGGCCTTCTCCTTGGCGTGCTTCTTGAGGCTGCGATCGCTCAAGAGCTTCATCTTCGCCAAGCCCCGGTTCTTGGGCGCAAGCTTGAGGCTATTCGTTCCAACAAGCGGCGTAGACGTCGGCGGCGTAGACGTCGGCGGCGTAGACGTCGGCAGCGTGAGATCAGTACCGACGTCGGAGCCGGGCCCACCACCGAGCTGGACTTGGCACTCACGAAGCTGAGCGCGGAGCGCGGCGATCTCACGGTCCTTTTCGGCCAAAACGTCGAACAGATGGTCGAAGCGTGTCTCCGCCTCGCCCAGGCCCTCGTTGGCCCACTGCAGGAAGTAGCCCTCCCAGAACTGCATTTTCCTCAGCCTACCACGGATTCACCCAATCGCCCCGGTGTTGTTAGGTTAGCCAGTTGACACGTCGACGCTTCTGGGGCGACCACACACGTACGTGCAATTGGGCAAGAGAACGCGTTTAAGCGGCTTGAAGAATGGGTTTACAATGCGTAGCGCTTCCTTCTCGCTCAGCAGGTACGTCCACAGCGACTCCTGTCGTTAGTATTGGTTTTATGCATACACAAGACACGCGGCCAAGCCCTCTGTTGTGTGAGTGTTGACCACACAACAGCAACAACACCACCAGACCGGTACCCGGGGCGGGGGGGGGGCACGTACGGTGAATTGGCTGAGTTTCTCCTCGACCCGCTCCTTTTCCGTATTGTAGAGGAAGGTCCCGAAGCGGCACGAGTACGCGTGGTGCAGGAGCTCCAGCAAGAACCTGTAAACAACCCACAATTGATTTTTTTAAAAAGATAAAAAATAAAAAATAAAACAAAAATAACAATTTTTTTTTAAAAAAACGATTAAAAGCGCAGCGGTGCGAACCGTTCGTTGTATTCAAAGGCAAGTGGGTACTGCCGGAGGATTTGCCACACGCACTCGACCCACTGCATGAAGATCGGTGCACGTTGTCCGTCTGCCAAACGCGCGCGCATGAGATTGTTGGCAGCAGCAGCAGAGCCGGGAGAGGAATGAGAGGAATGCAAACCGGCGTAGAAAAAGCCATCGTGTCCGCCTCGGAGCGCAAACTGGTGGCCAAAGGACAGCCAATCCTTCTCGATGAGCACGACCAGGCCCTCAATGGTGCGATAGTAGGGATCAAGCATGATCTGGGCCAGCGCCACGATTTGGGATGTGCGGTCCCACCCGTCGGAGCAGTGGACGACGACAGGCTCGCCCTGCACATGTACGTAGCGAGCGACATCGGCGCTCGAGGACAGGATGAGCGAGATGTGCGCCAGCCACTGCGACGCATCGAGCGCCGAGAGCCACTTGCTGTCATCACCCGACGGGCTCACAAACTGGTGGCACATGTCGCGCACCTGCCTCCCGCCACCCCGGCGCCGTTAGCCTTGCCCAGGCCACGCATGTCGACAAGAGGACGGGCGCGGGAGCGGGAGGGGAAAGGGCGAGGGCGGACCCGCTTCTGGGAGTCGCGGATGACGTGGATGTTGCCCACCCCGAGGAAGGAGAGGCTGCAGTTGTGGTAGTTGGCCAACACCTCGTAGCCCGCGCCTGATGCACCGTCTCACTATGAGCAAACTGTCCTGCCGTCGAGCAAAACAGGAAGGGGGTTGGGCGGAATGGACCCTTGGCAGTGTTTGCGACGGCGTTGGCTTTGGGTCGGGCGTCGACGATATGGAGCTGCCGCGCCTTGGGCACTGTCTTGATGATGCTTGCCAGAAGCTTCTCGTCTTCAGGGCATCGCCCGCGCTGCATGCCTGCCCCATCATACGCGGACCGGGTGAGGCGCAGACGGAAAGCATGAAAGCGAAAGCGATAGCCGGAGGGGGGGGGGAGGATGAAAACCAGTGAGGGGTTGGCTGCAGCGGATGATCGACGCGCCGTTCTTGGGGTGGATCCACGTGAGGACGGGAATCCGGTTCCGCGATCGGAACTTGATCACTGCTGGCAGTTGTTCCTGTGGGCACCGTCCATCATCATCTTCGTTAAGCACAAGCGTTGTCGTGTGCGAGAAGAAGATGATGAAAAAGAAAAGGACGAGCACCTCAGGGAAGCGCGCAGGGATCACGAGTCGCGACGGATAGCTCGGGCACCAGATGAAGTTCTTGTTGATCATGGAAATCTTCCATTTCTTTGACGGCACTCCCATCCTGGCCATTCGAGGCGATGAATTTATTAATATTAATTATTTGAATTAATTGCAAAAAGAAAAACACAATCAACATACAGATATATAAATATATATTAAAAAAACAATTCAAGGAGCGGAGCTAAGAGAGAGCTGTACCGCTTGAATTCCTTCTCGGGATTGTAGATCTTCCAGCCATCGACTGGTGGCGGGGCGGCACGCTGCAGAGCCGCGAAATAGTCGAACGCAAACAAGCGCGACGCGGGGCGCAGGAGCCTGTTTTGTGTGCGCGCGCATCGTGAGTGCGGAGGCGAGGTCAGCAGGGACAAGGCGCGAGGGGCGCAGGACCCCTTGAGGATCTTAGTGTGGGCCATCCGGCGTGGCGGCGGGTAGACAGGCGAATCGCGTTCGAAAATGAACCGCACGATGCGGGTGTCCTTGAGGAAGATGTCGAGGCCATAGTCGTCGTTGCCCATCGTGCGCTTCCGTCCGCCCACTTTTTCCATCGACGCGATCATCAAGATCGGGAACGCCTGTACGTGTTTGTGCGTGTCGTCCGCAGTTGAGCACCAGAACGCCAATCAGCCAACAGCTGGCCTCTAACGAGTCGTGTGGTGCATGTTGTGGTGTGGTGTGAAACAGACCTTGATCTGCAGGTCGTCGGCCACGAAGATGACCTGGTAGCTGGTGATGTAGATGGTTCCCGTGCAGAGACTGGCTGTGCCGTCACGCCACACTTTGGACTTGACTCCCGTCGCCACGTAGCTTACCTACAAGTCAACGGCCGTCAGCGGGAACCATCATCGCGGATAGACCTCGCATCTCGCACGCACACCTTTTCTCCGGGCAGAGCGGGGATGTAGCTGGGCAGGCTCAGCCTTTCCTCGTCCAGGCCCACAAGCTGGGCATCCCGGGCGTCGCTTTGGCCCAAATAGCCGAGCTTATCCAGCGCCTCGAAGCGCTGCGGCGTAGAATTTAAAAATAAAAATAAAAATAAAAATGGAGATGAGCAACGCTGCGGGAGAGGAGAGTAGACGAAGGAAAAGAGTACACTCGAGAGCTTGAAGATGATTTGCGAGTAGGCGGTTTTCAGCTCGAGCCCGGCGCGACCGTTGGCCAACTCACGCTGCATATCAGCCAGCCGCTGGCAAATCTGGTTGATGAGATCGCTCATGCGTTGCTCCTGCAGGAAAACACGCGGGAAGCATCATCAGCTCTGTACTAAAAGCGATCGAGCATAGGTGCGCGATGGTCTTCAGAGAGGGCTTTGAACCAGCGACACCGGCCGGGCACTGTCGATGACGTCCTGCATTGAGGATTTGCCTTGAAGTCCTCCTCCGGGCTTCTCCTTGGTGATGTGCCGCGGCAGCTCGGCGATCGTCGACTTGGCCCGTCGTAGAATGCGGCTCGTCTCGTCCTCGGCCACAATGCCCTGCTGCAGGATCTGCTCACACGGGATGATGGGCTTAACGAGCGTCACGACATGAACAAGAATCGCAAGAAGTACCTTGACCATTTTGGCAAGCTCGCGGTTGAGGCCGATGAGCTTATGCTGGCGATAGAGCGTGTGATCGGCCACGATGAGCTTGAGCTCGGTCATGAAGAGGCTGATGCAGAAGAGCAGCATGTCGCCCAGCTGGCCCTCCTGCGAGGCTCCGGTCTTGCCTCCCTCCTCCTTGATCCGCTTTGCTAGTTGCTGGATCACCTCTGCAAATTCGTTGAATAATTTATTTATATATATAGATTTTAGAAAAATGAACATGAATAATATTATATCGAGATATTTAATAAATAAATAAATAAATAAATAAAGTCTTGAAAAAGCGAACGAACCCTTTTTGGAGAGCGTTCTGGTGGACGAGGCGTCGCTGCCTCGAGCCACGCCGCTTCCATCATTGCGGGCCACGATAGTGGCGGCGTGCTGGAGCAGGTCGGGATGGAACTGACTCAGCCTCCTTCCGCTGTCGTCGTCGGCGGTATCGGAGAGGCCGACGAAGAGGGGCAACTGCAGATTGCCCGACGCGCAGATCTGCACTCCGGCCGTTTCGGCGCCTACGACCTCCTCCGGCGGCGGCGAGGCCGGCGGCGAGCCCGAGGAGAAGGAGGCTGACGAGGAGCGCGGCGAGAAGGACGAGAGCGTGGGCGGGCTCGAGGGCGCTGTTTGTGGTGGTGGCAACTTCTCGCCCAGTACAATAGGCGAGGCGGTGCGCGTGAGCGTAGCCACCGCCGGGGACCGGAGCCAAGTTGTTGGGGACAGCGGCGCAGATGGAGAGGAGGAGGCGGGCGCCGATGGCGAAGAGTGAAGGAGAGGAAGATGGGAAGGGGCTCGGCTTAGTCGGCGAAAGACGCCTGACGTAAAGGCCTTAGATGCAGCATCGATGGCCCGTTCCAGATTGGCTTCTTCCGCGCCCAGTTCTTTGTCGTCGGCCACGACGAGATTTTCATCTTCATCTTTTACATCTCGTTGCTCTTCCGTTGGCTGCTCTTGCTCGTTACCCTCGCTTCGTCGTTTCACGTCTGTTGGTGCAGTTATTCTTTCCTTTCTTACAGCCGCATCCTCGTCGCCCCAGACTCCACTTCCGTGTTCGTCGTCATCTTCTTCGATGATTTCTGGATCCTTTTCCTTTTCGCTTTCGTTCTCGGTGACCAAAGCCAACGAAGAGCGCAACAGGACTTGTGACGTACGACCTGACCCAAGGTAGCTATTGCGCAGGGGAGAGGAGGACCCAGATGGAACCCTTAGGTTCGCAAATGAGGGGTTCGACGACGTTGTCGAACTAGTAGTGGTTGTTGTTGACGAAGAGAGCGACACCCCAGAGGAGGCGTGGTCTTCTTCCTCCTTCGCCTCCCTCTCCATCTTCGTGGCACGCGTGACCACTGCTCCACGACAATTGCTTCGAGGTCTCCGTAATACAATTAAAACAAGTTAAATTAGAACACAGCCAATGCCCGCAAGCATTTGAGGCATGCACGCCCACAAAAACAACTGCACAAGGGAAAGAGAGGGAGGAAGAGACAGCCAGAGCCCTGTACGTCTCCATCGACAGAGGGCACGCGGATATCAATCGCCGCCAAAGAGATCATCTTCTTCTTTTTCCTTTTCTTTCTCCTTGTCCTTGTCGGCGCTGGCATCCTTGATGATGTCCTTCTCCTCGAAGCTGGCGCGAGCCCGCTTGAGCTCTTCGGCCATGCGCAGCAGTTCAAGCGCGCGATCGTGACCTTTCGCGTCCTTGCGCAGCGCGAAGATGAGGTCATCCGTCTGGACCTTACCCTTCTTCGTACTGCCAGACAGCTGAAGTGCTTTTTGCGTCTGTTTTCGCGCGCGCGTGTGTGTACAGCGTCAGGCCTGGCGTGGCGACAGGAAAAGGGAGCGAAGGCAGGTGCACCATTTCGACCACATATTCAACCACCATGTCCTCCAACAGGTCAACAGATTCGGATAGAGGATTCGACACGTCCCTGCCCCGAACAAGAAGTAGTTTAAAAAGAGAATAGGGCTACTTGTGCAAGAAAGCTGTGAAGGAGGAAACTTACCCAAAGCCATACATCATTGCCTGTACTATTGATTGTGTGGCACAAAAGAGGGAATAAAATTAACAGACCGACAGAGGAGATCTAGTGAAGGGGGGGGGAGGCAAAATGTACGTTCACGTGTGAACATTCGCTTTCGCTTGACGCCACGCGGCTGCTTGGCCTCAAGGGCAGCCGCAGCCGCAGCACGCTCGGCTGCTCTTTCTGGGTCCTTGGGTGGCCGCCCTTTTCGGCGCACGATGGGCGCTGGTGTGTCATCCATCTCCTCTCTCTTCTATTTTCTTTTACACTTTTACTTTCCTTCTTTGCTTTGTTTTTTTGTTTGTTTTCTCAGTCCTTGTTGGTGGCAAGCTGCCGCAAGGCCCCGGCCAGAGAAGTAGTCTGTATCAGGACCTCTTCAGCTTTACATTTCCACTTGTCTCGTGCACTCGCGGCTTCTTTGTCTACGTACGTGTGGGTGCCGAGAGAGTACCCAGTCAGCCTCCACAAAGGTAAAAGCTAACGAACGAGCGGCATCTCACGTACGTGAAGCAGAGGGCTTGCCTCGCGTCTTTTTGAGCGGCTCCTGGAATGCGAGTTCAGCTTCGCTGGGTCGAGCACGTAACATCTCGAACTTGAGGCTGACTTGTACCGGCCTTGTTGAGAAACCACGTGAGCAAGCCACTCAAAAGTCTCAACATGAAACATGCATGTACCCGTGTTGTGGACTGGCGTACGAGAAGCGCACGCAATCGAACGCCGCGCTGCTCACCTCCACCGACGAGACGCCTGGCAGGGCACTGAGCTCCACGATTTGGCCTCGTCGTTCGATGAATGGGGTCAAATAGCCACGCACCGCGCGCACGAAGTGCTGCAGCACAGAAGCAGAAGCATAAAAATGAGGGAAGAGCTGAGGAAGAAACTGTTTGTCTTGTCCCAGTTGGCACGCACTCGGATGTTGGTGGCCAGATGCTGCTCCTCGAGCTGCCTGACGGGGACGAAGTAGGGCAACGTGTGCTTAAACACCCGCAGCTGGCGGCTTTCGTCCGCTTCCAGCCAGATGTGATAGCGCTTATCAAAGTACTGGCCTGTGGACGCACCCACGTGCCACAGTCAAGTCAGCTGGCCACGATCAGGTCATGCAATAATGGACGCAAGAAAAGCGAGCTATGTGTAATCACCATTAAGAGACGAGCTGAGGATGAGGAGCAAGCGGCCATCCGAAAAGGGGAGGATGCGGACGCCCGCGAGGTCGTAGGCCTGGCTCCACAGGTTCCACTTCCGCTTTCGCGTGTTGGCGGCGATCGTTGCCTCCATCTGTCAAGCAACGGCCACACATGAGCCCAATGGAAGGAATGCAACACATGGGTGCATGCACCTCGCGCTTGATGTCGGCTGCTGAGGGTCGCTTCGTCTCGCGCGTGTCCTTCTTGCCGTCTTCAGGACTGGGGGTCATTATTGTCGCTGCGCTCATGCGCTCGAGTTCAGCTTGCATCTCCCCGTGCCGGGCACGTACCTCTGCCACTGTTTACACAAATGCTCATGTGTTTGAATTGAGGAAGATCAGACGCCATTGGGGGAGCCCTACGCTGCTGTTTGAGCTCGGCAAGCGAATCTAATCGCGCAAGCTGCTTCTGCTGTGCATTACCGATGAGTTCTGCCTTTTCCCGTATCAGATGTGCCAATTCGAGTGGATCAGAGCTTGCGTCCTCCTCCATCCTCCAACTGTTTAGTTTTTTTTTTCTTCTTCGTTTTTCTTCTTGTTCTTCTTCGTCGGGGCAGCGCCAAGGATCATGCGGGCCTCTCCATGGAGCGCAGCTCTTCCTTCTATCGGAATAACGGTACCGCGTGATGCCCTACTCT
Source organism: Acanthamoeba lenticulata (assembly GCA_002179805.1). NCBI lineage: Eukaryota > Discosea > Longamoebia > Acanthamoebidae > Acanthamoeba > Acanthamoeba lenticulata. Next base: position 7,655 of record NAVB01000111.1, on the reverse strand, counting down.
GCCTCCGGAGTGAGTCTTATGCCAAACAGTTAACTGTTCAATGTTAATCTCGCGTTCGCAGGGCAATCTCGCTCGTCAGGTGCCGCTAATGGGCGTGAGCTCCTCCCTCCGGAGCTACAGTTCAAGGTTTGTGCCTGGGTGGAGCACTTGATAATGCGGGGGAGGGTGGCATGCCAGCCCGACACCACATAAGGCACACGCTGACTCCGGTCCACCACTACACTACCAGGCTGCGCTCCACACCCAACCCGCTGTCGCGGCACTGCCAGATACAAATGATGGCCTTGCCTGACTGGCGCGCACTCTACGCCGACCCGCACCAGCCGTTCCACATCGACTTGGGCTGCGGCAAGGGCGAGCTCATCCAGGACTTGGCCAGGGCGCACCCGGAGATGAATTTCCTCGGGCTCGAGCTGCAGGGCGAGCGGCTCAAGCTCGCGCCGGCGCCTAACCTGGCCTACGTCGCGTGCAACGTCAACGTGAGTCTGGCGCCCCTGCTGCAGTCCTTCCGGGACCAACTGGCCGTCGTCGCCGGCGACAATGACCCAAGTCCATCGTCTATGGTGGTCAAGTGTGTGTCGCTCTTCTATCCTGACCCTTGGTTCAAGAAGCGACACGCCAAGCGGCGCATGGTGACGCCACAACTGGTGAGCACCATTGGCCAGTTCCTTGACGACGACCCCGACAGCGAGGTCTACGTGGAGACCGATTTTGACGAAGGCTTCTACGAGGCCGTCGAGCTCTTCCTCCAAGGCGGCTTCGGTCTCGACGGCGATCGGGACCGCTGCCCGCCCTTCCGCTTTGGCGACGTGGCGCGCACAGCGTTTGCGGAGAAGGTCCAGAGCCTCAACCCTGGGTCCCCGGTCTTCCGGGCCACCCTGCGCAAGCTTGGCCCGGCGACGGCTGGCATGAACCTCGGCCGACGATTCGACCGGCCACCGCCTCCGCCACCTTCCTCCTCAACAACGACGACGGCACCACCACCAGAGGGCCCCATCTCGCCGCCCTCGCTGTCGGCCATCCGCGCCTCACGCAGGCCGCCGCACTCTCGGCGCCCCAGCGCGTCCGCCCAGCACCGCCCAGCACGCCACGCCCAGCAAGTGTTGTTGTCGGGAAGTGCTGGTGGCCAGCGATGATTTCGGCGATCAAGAAACGTTACACTTTCGTCAAAAAGAAGGCCGAAGATCTCTTCGGCTGTGTGTGTGTGTGTTGTGGAGAGTGTGTCACTCCCCGTTCACGTCTAGCTCGCCGCGCGCCCGCAGCTGGTCTGGTGTAGCCCCGCCGTCGCTGTACACGTGCGGTGTCGTCTCCGCCTTGGGCTTCAATGGTGATGATGATGGTGAGTTGTGATTGTTGTTGTTGTTGACACCGACGTCGTTCTCGTCGTCCTCGAGCCGGGGCTGTGGCTGCTGCGATCGTCGTCGATGGCTTCGCTGCCGTCCCTGCTTCCTCTCCCACAAATGGCTGCTCATCGTGCGCAGGAGGGTGCGTGGCCGCTCCTCCCTCTTCTCGGGAACTGTGAGCTTCTTGGCGGCGTCGATGGCGTTGTTCTCTTTGTTCTCCGCCGCGCCCTCCCTCTCCTCCTTCGTCTTGTTGCTCTGCTCCACGGCCAGGTCGCCAGGCGCAACATCGGACACCGTCTGTGAACATTCCCGGGGTCGCGACGATGACGATGACGATGACGACGAAGGCGATGGCGTCCAGCCCTTGTGCAGTTCGAGCTCGCGCTCGCGACGCTCACGCTTGGTGGACCGGTAGTTGTCGAGCTCGCGCTTGATCACCGCCCGCACGCTGTCGCAGATGACAGCATGGAGGTAAGGCCGGTCGTTCTCGTTCAGCAGGCCGATCTCGCACAGGACCTCCTCGATCGTGCCGATGATCTCCGTCTCATCCACGCTTACCTCCATGCCGTCGACCGCCGCCATCTGCCCCTCGTCCTCCGTCTCCGCCTCTGCCTTGGACGATGACGCTGGGCCGCCGTGCTCCACAGGGCTGCTCTCGTTGCTGCCTGTGCCGGCGGGCGCAGTGACGCTGATCTCCGGCGGTGCGCCGCCATTCGAGCTGCTGCTGTCGGGGAGCACACCAGCGTCGCTCACGTGAGCTGCCGGGGCTGCTCTGGTGTCGTCCCGACTGCCGCCGCCGCCGCCGCCGCCGAGCATGGCATGAAACAGCCTGGCCGTGCCTCGTCGCAGACGCAGCGAGAAATGGTGATGGTCCTCGCCCCCTCTCGGACTCCTAGCGCCACTACCGTCGTCCGCTTCCTGCTGTGACGCGTCCCGTCGTCGTCGATGACGGTGGTGATGATGGCTCTGATGCTGTTGATGCCGTTGTTGCTGTTGTTGTTGTTGCTGCTGTTGTTTCTCGTCCTCCTTTTCTCGCTTTCGCTTGTGCTGGGCCACCTGCTCCTCGATGCGCCGCGCCACCAGCTTTTGCACGATCTGCTCGATGCGGCTGGCCATGTTCACGTTGGTGAGCTTCTCTCGCAAGAGCGTGTCGATCCGCAGCTTCAAAATTTCCGCAATCTCGTCCGCCTGTCAAGCACACATATGTGTGCACCAATGAGCATATTTCATGAAAGAATAATAATAATAATAAAATAATAACAGAAATCAATAGACGAACCCGCCCGCTGAGGAAGAGCAGGACGCTCTCGGTCTCGGTGTGGTGCTCGAGGATTCGGACCCAAAACAGCTTCTGGTCGGCCTCGCCGCTGATGGCCTCCACGCCGTAGCCCAGAATATTGTCGTGGTCGTCCATGCTGCCCAGCCGGTACGTGCCGAGCTTGACCTGGTAGATAAGGCGCACCACAATGGCCGCCGTCAGGGCGCGTTCCGAAATAGAAATGGCCAGCAAGCGGCACAGCAGGGAGCTCAGCGAGAGGGACTTGCCCCGGTGTACGGCTGAAGGAGCTGCACGCAATTGTGGTCGATGGCCAGCGCCACCAGCGAGTTGAAGCTGGAGACCTGCTCCTTCACCAGCGGGTAGGGCAAGCGCTACATGTGTGTGTGTGTGTGTGATCTCGACCGTCAGCACGAAGAACCGAGGCTGTGAGAGAAGGAAGTGTGCACATACGCGACAGAGGAAATAGGGCACGGCCAGGTCGTCCAAATTAACGCGCATCCGCGGGAACGAGCCGTCGGCCCCGCCCACCAGCTTTCGTGCTGTTGCGCAGCAAGGCGGCCCTTTGATCAGTGGAGAATGCCCGACAAGAAGAAGATTGGGGGAATAGAGGCTGGACATGCAAACCCTGGTCATCGAGGAAGTGGGAGAAGAGGAAGGAGGCGATTTCCTCAAAGCACAGCGAGCCGCGCCCCGTGTTGTGGCCGCCCTCGACCACAATCCGCCGCTTGGATGGCGAACCGTAGGCTTCGAACAGCAGCTTCGTGTGGTGCGGCCGCACCAGCGTGTCATTCCGGCCTGTCACGTCCATCATTTTAGAATAACATATTTAGATCTCTATTTTTATACATATATTTTTATATATTTATATTTTAAAAAAGCGCACCTTGCACCAAGATGGCGGGCACGGAGCACTGGGGCGCACAGGCGATGGGCTCGAGATCGGTGATGTCGAACTCGGCGCGCGCCCGAATGCCCTTTCGCAGGATCGGGATGCCCAGCCCAACCAGCCCACCGACCACCTTCTTCGGGATTTGTTTGATCTGGTACGTCCCCCAGGCCGACAAGAACGATGAAGAGGTGAGAGAAAGCACAACAAAAAGCACAGTACGATTGATGGGTTTGAGCCAGAGAGGCCATGTACGTAGGGTCCCTTGACGTCAGCAGAGTCGACGACTTCGGGAATGAGCTTGACGAGGCTGGAGAAGGGCGAGTCGAGGATCAGCATGCCTGGCACCGTCACCGACTCGTCGCCCTCTGCGCGCCGGGCCTCGGCCTTGGCCGTGTACATGATCGCCGTCACAGCACCCATGCTGCGGCCCCACAGGCCTATGCCATTGTGACATTGACGGACAACGGACAATCATTATCGCGGTCATGAACGCCCTCTCGACACAGACAGCTGCAGTAGCAGCAGCAGTAGCAAGCCAAACGCAGAAGAAGAAGAAGAAGAAGAAGAAGGCGTACAAACGCTGGATACGGTGCCGGTGGACCGGAGGTAGGCCAGCACGGTCTCCACATCGTCCTGCTCGTGGTACCCCAGCGAAATGTACTTGCCTGCTTTCACGCCCAAGCAAGGAAAAAAGAAGAAGAAGAAGAAGAAGAAAAAGAAGAAGTTGTGGGTGGGCCGAGAAGAAGAGCTTAGGCAAGGCGAGGTACGACGTGCCCTCGGAGAGGCCAGCGCCCGCAAAGTCAAAAACAAAGTAGGTCAGCTGGAAGGCGTGGAGGAGCATGATGGCGTTCTCCGCGGCGTCCATCCGCGAGCCGCTGTTACCGTGCAGGTAAACGACGCAGCCCATACGCTGCGCTGGACGCTCTTCGTCCACGGGCTCCCAGTGGCTGCAGCGGAGCCGAAGGTTACGCGAGTTGACCAACTGTGGTGTCACCCCCAAACATGCCACTCGTCCTCACCTGAGAAAAAGCAACTCTTGGAAGGGGATTCAGAGATGAATAATACCTCTAAATCTTGGCGCTTGTAGCATCGGTTGGCAATCGTAAATCGGGTCGGACCCAGTTGGGAGGGTAGGTATTCGTTTCGCGGAGGGCGAATCAGCAAATTGATTGCGGTCTCCATCTTGCAAGGGAGGCTGCTTCAACGCGTGTTCCCTCTGCCCGCTAATGGTCTGATGGGCCAACTTTGTTCGAGGTGGATTTTCTCCGATTTTCTTTTCTCAGAGCGTATTTCCTTTCCCGATTATCCTAATAATTGCATTAATTTCAGATAATAACTAGGTACCTTGTTCCCACAAACCAACGTTGTCCTTGGACGTCTGCGGCCAGGGACGCTATGGACGCCGGTCAGGGTGCCACTCCCGCGGCAGCGTGGAAACGACGCGAAAACAGAAACGCCCTCAAGATTTCAGCTGCGCCCGTGCTTGACTTTGAATCCGGCGTGGTCGTGTTTGGCAACTCTTCCTCTTCCTCTTCCACCCCCATCTCCACATCTTCTTCTTCCTCTTTCTCCACTCGAGCGTTATCCTCACGTGCTTCTATTACCGAGCGACCACCTTCGCCACCGCTCTCGGCTCCAGCAGTCCTCTGCAGCGCCCCACCACCGACTTGTCCACCTCCTCCTCCGCCTCGACCGCTTTTGGCGCAGGACGTGAACTCTCGAGGAGCGTTCACTCCCCCGGCTCCGCGCAGGACCGCCGCCTCCTCCTCCTCCTCCTCCTCGCCTCCCCATGCCGGGACCAGCTCCCCCAGGCCGGCCTCGACTTCGGCCGCCCCGCTGTGCCCGTCTTCAACGTCCTCGTCCTCGTCGTCTTCAACGTCGGTGTCGGGCGGCGGCAGTGGCATTGCGACGCCGCACTGGCTGCACTTTTTTCACGAGTTCCCGCGCGTGGCGCTCAAGGTCGAGGGCAACCAGCGATTCGTGCGCGTGGTGGGCGCCAAGGCGGTGCAGGCTGACTGCCCGGTGGCCCGGCTCTTTGACAGCGAGTCCGCCTGCGGCACCGGAGATGGAGCCAGCAAAAGCAAGCGCCTCTTCGTGGCCGAGTGGCGGCACAAGGGCCATTCCCAGCGAGGCACCTCGGTCGGCTCGGCCGACGACGCGTTATCAAACGAGCACGTGGCGCTCAAGGCGGCCAACGGCCTGTACTGCAGCGTCGAGCGCAAAGACGGCTCCTTCAGCCTGGCGTACGACGTGTCTCTTGGGTGTGTGTGTGTGTGTCCCGCATGTGTACTGACCAGGTTGTGGTCGTCCCGTTCCATTGGCCAGCTCGGTCATGACCCCGCGCGACACGGAGCTCTTCACCCCGATGCCCGTTGGCGATGGCCGCTTCGCACTGCGGAGCGCGTATCGCACGTACGTCGGTCTGGAGCGCACTAAGGTTCGTGCTCAGGAAGCATATCTCAAGAGAAGCCCCATGGAGCTCCGGCTAAACCCAACCTGCGCTCGCAGGCTGGCTCGACTCTCGTCGGAAGGCACCTTCTGGAGCCGACACCCAACGAGACCTTCACGTTAGTCATCAAGGTCGGTCGGCTTTTGCTCAAGACCAGCCGTGGCCCGTTTTGGGATGTTTGCTCAGACGTGGGCGGTGGCTTGCGCGTGCATTTGCGTGTGCGTTACAGGCGGGCGTGAGACTGGTCGGCTCGGGTCTCATCTGCACATGCTCGAAGGCCGGCAAATTGGTTGCGGTCGGTGGCGACAAAGTGAGCAGGTCAGCCTGCTTCCTCTTTGAGTTGGGCCACCAGGGCACGGCCATCATCACGCCCAATAAGCGGTCGCTCCCCTCCTCCGCCAAACACTCGACGAAGACGACGATATGTCACTCACACGAGCAGCTGCTCTCCAACAGATACCTCACAGTGGAGATGAACGGCACCCTGAGCGCCCTCGCCCGCACGGCCGGCCCGCAGGAGCTGTTCTCGCTGCACCCGCACGAGGACGGCGAGTACCGAGTATGCCTTTGATTTTTATCATTTAATTTTTTATTTGATGTTAACTATTTTTACATTTTCATTTTTTGTATTTTGTATTTTGTATTTTATTTTATTTTGTTGGAAGAAGTTGTACATTAAATTTCCCACTCCCTCCAGTATTACATCAAGACCTGGTATGGTTGCTACCTCCGCTACCGAGGCGGCAACAACCAAGGCGGCGAGCTCGTAGGTGACAAGAAGACTCGCGAGGAGGTCCCTCCTGTCTCTCTTTCTCCCCTTCTCCCTTTCTCTCTCTCTCTCTCTCCAACATTGGTGGGTTGTTGGTGCTGGTGGGCAGGCGACGTGCTTCCAGCTGGTCCCGCTGGGCGTGTCGGCCGAAGAGCTCGAGCGGCGGAGCGTGTCATCCCAGATGATCTCCGCCTTCCAGCGCGGCAGCGTTGACGTGCGTGCCGCCGCTCTCTGCGCAGCTTCTTTCCCGAGAGCAAACTGACATTTATAAATGATATGTTTTGTATTTCTTTTATTTTCTTGTATTTTGATGATGCAGGAGGACGCTGAGGAGGCTCCGGCCCAGAGCGACCTCAAGCAGGACCTGCGGCAGCTGCGGCAGCTCGTGCGCTCCAACACCCAGCTGGCCCTCTCGCGCGTCACCCTGGTTCGGCCGACGGCGGAGGCCTCGCCTGCGTCGCCGGCGCTGCCCGCGGCGCTGCAAGACAACACGTGGCCGGGCGAGCAGCTCGTCCTCACCCTCGACGACATGGCCTTCCTCACCAAGGGTGCGTTTGCCTCCATGTAGCGCTTGCGGTCTTTGTGCACTCACGCCCTTCCGTCTGTTGTGCGCACAACTTGGCCAGGCACCGGCCAGCTGGGCACCGTGTGGATCACCACCTACCACATCATCTTCCACCCGCAGGCCGCCAGCGAATCGGTGCGCAGCGCCGCCCGTTGAGGCTTCTTCAGCCCTTTGTCTGACCCTGCGCGCGCCGGCCTACAGGAAGCCTTTGCGTCGGCTCCGGCCGGCTCCTCCAGCAGCACTCGCTCTGCGCGTGGCTGGCGCATGACTCGGTGCGTTCCCGTTTTCAGTTGAACGACAGCTACTCACAAACAGCCAAAAAAACAAAAAAACAAAAAAACAAAAAAAACAAAAAAACAAA
>NAVB01000109.1:0-111107 GCA_002179805.1 Acanthamoeba lenticulata | reverse complement strand
TGTTTTATTTATCGTTTATTATTATAACATTTATTTATCAAATCAATGGCCACAGGGATCCACGCGTTCTCCAAGTTTGCGCACATGATGACGCGGCGCTCGCGGCACCTGATGGGAAGCATCTTCAAGTTTGCGCCGATCCATTGCACGCCGCGGCTCATGTGGGCCATGCGTAACGTGCCCGGCGCCCAGGAGCTCGCCGCCCAGGGCCGCCTTTTGTTTGGCACCACCGACACCTGGCTCCTCTGGAACCTCACCGGTACCATCATCGCCTCAATCCTCCTCAATAGCATCATCATCCTCATCGTGGCGGCAGGCGGGAAGGTGCACGCCACGGACTACTCCAACGCGAGCGCGACGGGCCTCTACGACACGTTCGAGCTCGGATGGAACCAACAGCTCTTCTCCGTCGTCGGCCTCCCCGCCAGCATCTTCCCCGAGGTCTGCATTCTTCAAATTTTTATATTTTCTTTTTTGTTTTTATAAATCAAATATTCATTTTCGTTAAATATTTATTTAACGTACGTTTCAGGTGCGGCCGACGAGCGGCGACTTTGGGAGCACGAAGCCGGAGCTGTTTGGGGCGGCGATCCCGATCCGGGCGGTGGTGGCCGACCAGCAGGCGGCCCTCTTTGGCGAGTGCTGCTTCGACGTGGGGGACAGCAAGGTGACCATCGGCACGGGCTGCTTCATCGACATCAACACCGGCAACCAGCCGCTGGTCTCCCCGCGCGGGCTGCTGCCCCTGATCGCGTGGGCCATCGGCAAGGAGGGCGAGGTCACCTACATGATCGAGGGCCCCATGCCCAGCGTGGGCTCCGTCATCGACTGGGGCGCGCGCGAGATGGGCTGGTACGACGAGGCCCGCGAGACCGAGGCCATGGCCTCCTCGGTCCCAGACACCCACGGCGCCTACTTTGTCCCGGCCTTCTCCGGCCTCGCCGCGCCGCACCAAGGCACGTCGTCGTGGCCCCTCCCCGCCGTCCCCCCGTTGACGTTTGCGGCTGACGCCTGCGTGTGTGCCGCAGACCCGACGGCGCGCGGCACGATCCTTGGGATGACCACGTCGACCAAGAAGCAGCACCTCGTCCGCGCCATGCTCGAGAGCATCGTACGTGTGTGCCCATCACAAGCATGGCACAGCTGTGTGTGCGTGAGCAAGCTGCTGACGTCATGAAAACATGACGGCCATCAGGGCTACACGTGCAATGACCTGCTGGAGACGGTCAAGGCCGACCTGCCCAACCTGCGCGTGTCGCCGGTGCTCAAGATCGACGGCGGGGTGAGCCAAAACAATTTTGTGAACCAGTTCATCGCCGACATGACCGGCCGCGAGATCGTCCGCCACGCGCGGCCCGACCTCATGACCGTTCTCGGCGCCGCCTTCCTGGCAGGCCTGGGTGCCGGCGTGTGGAAGTCCAAGGGCGAGCTCAAGGCCATTCGGTCGTCGATGGACCGCTACGTGCCGCAGCTGGACGACGAGACGCGCGCGGCCAAGTACGCTGCGTGGAAGCGCGCCGTCGAGCGCGCCATGCGTTGGGCCCAGGAGAAGGACGGCGACCTCGCCCTCCAGCCGCCGCCCTCTCCGGGCCAACGACGGCCAGCGGCATAACATTCCAACAACAATTCAATTCATTTCATCTCACGTCTCCTGCTACATGCCGGTGTGTTTGCGTGCCCGTTGGATCAGGACAAAACACCCAACGACAGCGAGGAACGGATGGTCGGTCATGATGATGGCCACCAGCCCGACGTAGGGCACGTAGCTGAGGGAACAGGGGAAAGCTGGTTAATCAGAGTACAAGTCAGAGGAAAGCAGCAGCCAATTGGGCAGCACGAACCCTCCGACTCGGCCGATGACGTGCTCCTTGTTCAGCCAGGCTTGGCCTGGTGGGTAAAGCCAGCGGTCGTCGACCAGGTTGTCGTCCCCCTTCGTAAGTAACTCAACATCCCCGTTTGGGCTGATGTGGAGTGTAAGTTGCTCAATGCGGGAAATGAGGCGGAGGCTTAGCTTGTTGAGGGTGAACCTTTGACGGGCTATCACTACCCGATGGACGATGGGTATCTCGCGTTCGGGCAGCTCGAAGACAATCATTTCGCCTGCCTTGATGGGCACATCGTTCATGTACAGGAAGAGAATGTCCCCTGTGTTTGGGCTCGCTCTGAAGCCTCCCATAGTCACGAGAAGCCCGGGATGGAGAAGGTAAGGTCTGGACTGCGACAACAAAACGGACAGAAAAGGGGGCAGGTCCACGCACAAGAGCACAAGCACGGGACGAGAGGTGCCTGTCACAAGCATCAACCCTTTCCACACCATCAAGGCCGTGGAGACAACAAGCAAAAGCGACAGGGCTCGCGCCAGCAGCTGCCTCATGCATAAGCACTTCACGGCGGTTAACGCACGCAACATGCTGCAGTGAAGTGTGTACAAAACAAAGAAAAAAACATTTGGAAAAGCAAAAGTTGTGGAGTCGAGTTTTATTTCCTTGATGCCCAAATGGACGATCACACGTTGGTGGGAGGGACAACAGAGGGGTCTTTGCGCTGGATCTGTTGCTCGAACTGGTTGAGCAAGACCATCAGCTTGTCGAGAGAGCAAATGGCAAGCAGCCGCCGAATGTGCGTCACCTTGTCCTGGCGGAAACCGTTGAGCCAATACAACAGCGAAGACGGCAACTCCTCGTTGTGACTGCGCAGTCACAAACAAGCACATGAGTTTGAAGATAACTTCAACACGTAGAGCAAGCAAAGCAAGCTGGTCTGGTCCTCACCTCCGAACCCACTCGTGGTAATGGCGCGGGTCGAGGTCCTTCACAAGCTGGTACATGGCGTCCACGTAGGCGCACAGGGCGTCGTAGCGGACGCGCACGTCGTCATACAGCGGCCTCCACTCTGGGTAGAAGCGCAGGAACGCGTCGTGCGTGTTGGTGCGCACATAGTCGACCATCTGGCGCTCGCGCACGGTGGGCTGCTGGGCGAGGAACATGTTGCGCAGCAGCCGGTACTGCGGCGACTCGATCTTGATGCGTGCATGGCGGCGGCCGTCCTCGACGACAAGGCCGGCCACGCGCATGGGGTCGAGCTTGGTCGACTCGTAGAGGAGCTTGTAGATTAAGTCCTCACGTTCTTCGACAGCCTTCTTTTCTGCGCTGTTCCTGCTTTCTTCATCGCCAGCCCGACCGGTGTGGTCATCATCATCATCGCCGTTGTCGTGGTTGTCCATCTGAGCGTCGTCTTCGTGCTCGCCTTCATCACCGCCATTGCCTCCCGGGGGATGGGTCTGCTGTTGAGCCTCGGCGGCTTCTTCTTCTTCTTCCTGCTGTTGTTGTTGCTGCTGTTTCCGTAGCAGACGGTTGCGGCGCTTGTTGTGCCGCCGCCGCGCCCGCTTGCCCAGGTCGCTTTGGTTTACCCATTCGCGCGACCAGAACGGTGCTTGCATCTCTGTGGACGGACAACGTTCGAGGCGTGAGAACGACATGCCAGGCACCAGCCCCGGGAATGCGCAACACCAGGATGATGATACCTTGGCTGGCCAAGATGCCGGCCAGGGGCATGTGGCGCACCGCTTCCCAGCCATACTTGGCCGCAAAAGGCGCCGGGGCGAGTTCCTCCAGGCTGCCGAGATTCCTCACGCAGTGGAGCACGATGCGCTCAGCAGGCCTGACCTGCTCGTCGCTGCCATCGGCCTGGTGATGGTGCACGATGTAGGGGAACCGCCCCGAGCAGATCTCAAACGTGAAGCACTTGTCGCCGTCCTCCTCGCCACTCGGCAGCGCATAGCCGCATTGACGCCACACGTCCCAGAACAGATCGGCCACCGTGTGAATGCCTTCGGCCCTTCCCCGCTCCTCTTTCTCCCGGCACACGCGCGCTGATCACCAAACAACAAACCAGGATATATCAGGCAAAGGTCATCCTCCTCCAATCACCGATCGACGGGAGTCTGTCTCATCTGGCGCGCACCTTCACAGGCGTCTTGGAGCTGCTCCTCGAGGAAGGAGAAGGGGTTGTGGTGCTTGCCCTTCCGCCGGTCGAGGATCTCAAGAAGCGGCTGCGAGGCGTCGGCCGACCAGCGCGACGACACGAGCCACTCGCCCCGGTACCAGAACAGCGACGCCTCCACGCCATCGAGGTCGTGATACACCTGCAAAAAGGGACCAAGAGCTCATAAGTCTTCTTCTTCTGCTCCGCAGTCTCTTGGGCTGGATCGTACGGTCATGTCGGGGCCCCACTGCAGGGCCGAGCTGGAGACGTAGAGGACGCCTTCGGTCTCCTGGGACCGGATCTCGCGCTTCTTCTTTTTGGCCGCCTCGCTCCAGTGCTCGTACCAGTACGACCCGGCGTGGTGCATCGGCGCGCACACGGGCCGCCAGCCGTCGGCCTCGTCCACCACGATGCCCTGCGCGTGCGACGCGTCCACCTTTTAGAGTCGCCTTTTTAAGCCAGAGTCCTCAACGTTTGGACGCACCTGACACTCGCGCACGACGCAGGCGTTCAGCGGGGAGACGACGGCGTCGCTCACGAGGAGCACGAGGTTGGGATACCGGCTATGCCGATGGCAGCCAAGCGACAGCTCCTGGAGCACAGCGGCGTCGACAACGTGAGACGAACGCGTTTCCTATCGACAACGACGAGTACGTACGGTGCAGAGAGTCTCGAGGCCGTATTCGCGCAAGGCCAGCGTTGTGGGCGACACGCCTCCCTCTGGGAAGGTCTCTCGGGCGAGAAGGGCCTGCGCCACGCTCGACATGGCCATCAGCTGCTTATGCAGTTGATTGGAGAACGGCCTGTATTTGTTTTGGTAGTAGTCCCACGTCTCTTCGTCACAGTTCATGATCTGTCCCAAGCACGCGTTGTTGTGTTCTGGTCAGCTGAGCTCGTCATCACCACGGCGAATGATGGCGGCATTGGGGGGTTGAACCTCGTAGTAGTAGTGATTGCCAAGCGTGATGTCGGTAATGGCGCCCTCTTGCGCCAGTTGAAGGGCGAGGAGGAGGTAGCGCATCACGGTGGCCACGATCTTTTTGCTGTCCCTCTTGTCCTGCTTCCAATAGTGCTGTGCTCGTCTCCACTTGGCCTGTGCGAACGATATGGACCATATCATCATGCCTCATCAGCAACAAGTAGGAGCGCGACGAGGAACGATCCACAGCAGCATTTCGGAATGTTTTTACATTGAGGAAGGCCGTGATGTAGTTGCGCAGCTGTGGTAGTCGCAGGGCGAAGCTGCTTCGGTAGTCCACAGTCTGGAGCAGGATGGCCTCGGGCGGAGCAAAGACAGACGTCAGCACCATCACCACGTTCTGCTCCACCAGTTGCCTGCACATGTGTTGAAATCCCGACATGAGCAGACGTGACTTGGCCGTGTGCTGGGAAGTGCTGCCCAGCACTACATACCTGAAGTACTCCTCGTGGTAGACGTTGAGGTCCAACTCGACAGCCTCGGCGGAAGGGAGCGCAGCCACGAGAGCCACTCGCCGGATGCCGGGAAAGTAGGCGGGGACGGACACCACGACGATGAAGTCGTAGTCCGAGCGGGCTCCCGCGCAACCGTGCAGGTGCGAGCCGTACAAGTACACGTTGAGCGGCACGCAGTCGGCAAACTGTGGCGGCCGCGCATCGCCAAAGCCCTGCTCCAGGATCCACTTCCGCAGCTCTTCAGCGCCTAGTCGTGCCATGTCTGCCTGCCTCTCTGTGTTGTCTTTTTTTCTTTTCTTTTTGCTTTAAAAAGTACTTTTTAAGCGAAATATGTCAGCGATTTTTCTCTTTTTTATGATAAATAATTTGAACCAATAATACAGCTGCTATGTTGCCCGTGTTGCCCGTTGTTGTTGTTGATGATCAGCTGACGCAGAGGCCACCGTCGCTGTGCGTAGTGGACACCGAGGACGACGATGACGCGGCCGAGGGCGCGCCGGACGATGTTGACGAAGAGGACAACGACCCCAACGACGACGACGCTGCCGAGCCCGGGCTTCGCGGCTCGCCGTCGGTGCCGCTGAGGCTCCGCAGCTCCTCGGCCGACGGCAGGTCGCCCACCTGGTGGTGGTGGTGCCGGAAGGAGACCGCGGAAGCCGAGCTGTTCCACTGCTGGGACATGCTCAGCGGGTCCTCGTCGTCGCCGGTGGCCCCCATCTCGGCGAACCAGTTCTGGAGGTCCTGCGGGCTGTACTCCCCGTTTTCGATCCGCGCCGCCCGCTCCTCCATGGCCTTGTTGAACTCCTCCTCCGTCCAGTCGTTCTTTCGCTTGAACCACCTGCACAACAACAACGACAACAAACAAACAAACAATGCTTGTGGTCAATCTCCCCTCCAACTCCTCAGGGCCGCGCAGAAGAGGACGAACCGATCCAGCGTCTGTTTACGCCTATCTACATATCGACGCCGCATGTTGTGGAGCAGGTTCTCGTCTTCGATCTTCCTCCGCTTCTCCTCCTCGGTGAGCTCCATCGGAGGCGGCGGGGGCGGCGGGACGGGGATGCCTCGTTCGTCGTACTCGAGCGGGTGCTGGTGATCGTCGTTGTCGTGCGGAAGGAGCCGCCCGTTGGGCGTCGCCGCGCCACGACGCGGCGGCACGTCAGGCGACACTTTTGGGGCGCTGCCAAAGGTCGGCGGCGGCGTCATCGCGACGCCGAGCGGCCGCGAGGGCCGCGCCCGGGGCGAGGTCAGCGGCGCGCCCGGCTGGGTGTGGAGCTCCGGGCTGTAGGCGCTGTGGTGATTGCCGGACACCAGCATCGTCGCCGGGCCGCGGAGGCGGCCGCCTCCGATCTCGCCCGGGGCCGGCACGGGGTTGTAGGCCGACACGGAGCGTCGCAGCGTGCCCGCGTTGACGACCGGAGGCGGCGGCAGGTTGACGGGCAGCGGCGGCAGCGCCGGCGGGAGCGGTGACACCGTGGGCGTCATGGGCGTGGGTGTCACGGGCGCGCTCAGCGACGAGCACGCGACGCGCGGCAGCACGAGTCCGCCTGGTCGGCCCGGGCTCGCTTCCCGGCCGCGCCCGGCGGCAGAGGCCGTCGTCGTCGTAGTCGTCGTCGTGGAGCCGGTGGGCGAGGACGGGTCGGGCGCCGGAGAGGCCGACAGCAGCGGCGCGCTGGCGGCAGCGCGCTGTGGCAGGTGGTGGTTCGGGCTGTGCTGATGCTCGTCGAGCGAGGGGTCAAACTCCGAGTCGATAAAGGCCTTGATGGTCTGGCGTTGCTTGGGGGCCGAGCCGCTGGTCGTGTTGTACTTGCCCTTCTTGCGCTCGCTCTTGCGCTGCTCGTCCTTGAGCCGCTTCTCCTCCTTCTCGCGCCGCTTGCGCTCCTCGATGATGAGCTCGGCGCCGGCCTTGCGCATCTCCTCGAAGAGCGAGGTCTGCTTGGTCTGCCGGTGGAGGAGGACGAGCTTGTTCTTGAAGAAGAAGGAGCACTCGGTGATGAGCATCCCGATGCACTTGTTCACGTAGGGCACGTCGGCAAACAGGGTCTCCACCGAGACCGACGACGGCCGGAGCAGGATGGGCCCGAACACGATCGCCAGGTTCTCGGCCGTCATGAGGTTCGACGCGTGGTGCTCAGAGATATGCCGCAGGTGGATCATCAGCGTCGAGATGATCTGCAGGTTCTGCGCCGGCAGCATGTTCAGCAGCCGCGTCAGCAGGATCTTCCTGTCCTTGTGCTGTGTCGCTGTGGTGATGATGAACCACATGTTGTTGTCAACGACGAACGGGTCAGAATCCGAATGAGGAAGTAGACATGATGATGACGATGATCCATAATGACGCACCGGCGATCCAGCCCGGGTAGAGCTTGGCTGTGAAGACAGGATCGTTGAGCTCCTTGAGGTAGGACTTGAGCAGCGAAGCCTGCGTGTGCGGGTTCATGCTCTCGTAACTCACCTTCTTGCCTGGAACGCGGGGCAAGAAAAAAAAATTGAATAAAACAAATGGCGCCTGTGGTGCCAAAAACGGGAGGGCGAGAAGGGCCAAGGGCCGAGATACCTTGATTGAGCGCTTCCTTTGTTCGTCGGACTTCGCCCATGTCGCCCGGAATACGATAGATGCCCTCCAACGAGGCTAAAGAAAAATTAAAAATAAAATGGATTAAAATGAAGTGAAGGAAAGAACGAAACAGCACAGTGTTGAGTCCATATGAGAATCGTGAATCCAACTCAGGGGCAAATCTCACCACCTCCCCCCCCTTGACCTCCCCTCAATCTTCTCTCTTCTCCCTCCGCAGTCGACACCGGTAACGAGCCGGTTGTCAAGAAAAAAATGAAGACCAAGGAAAGGGCGAAGAACGAAAAAGACAGCCGCAGAGGGGGGGGGGAAGAGACGATGAACAAGACTGGGAGGATGGGAAGCCGTACTCTGTTTGTTAAGGAGCTCAAGGAGGACATTAATCATTTCAACGCCTTTAGGGTTGATTGTTCCATCAAATGGTTTTGATTTATCTTTCCCACGGTGGCTAAGTCGTTTCATTCTCTTAACTGTTCGTCTTTTTCATCCAATCGATTTTTCCAGAGGCTGAAGAAGAGGAAGAGGAGATGAAGCAGCAGGCAAGTCACGCTCGGAGACCGAACGACAACGAAAATAATATGAAAGAAAAATGAGGCGTGAGGAGAGGTTGGTTGTAGCTTTGCCGGCCGTGTTGTCGCACAGCGGTGTGTGGTCCTCGCGTAGGGCGAACGGCCACAAAATGAAATGCTCGACCATTGGCGGAAAGCGTCGACTGGACGAATGAATGAAAAAACCAAGGAAAATGTTTTCTCCGGTACTGAAAAACATATAAATAGGATAAGTTGGCCAAGAAGTGACCAGCAAACCTCGCAAGGGCCAGAAGGCATGAGCAGAAATTCGTATGGTTCAAATCCACATGGAAGCGGAGGCCCTCCTGCTCCAGGAGTGGATCTCGAGGAGCAAATGATCCTGCGCGTGCCCGAGCACATCGCTGTGGAGCTGCGAAGGATGATACGCCAGTCAGAAGAGAAAAATGCCAAGAATTTTGAACCAAGAGTAGCCTTTGCCCTCGAATGTATGCTTCTTGCCCCTCCTCTTTGATGCATTCTCTCCCTCTTTATTTATTTATCTATCATCAACTCAATTCAATTTATTGAACTTGCAGCAACGCCCTTCGGTGGTGCGACGTTTGCGTTCGGCAAGAAGAAGTATGCTGCGTCTCTGGTGAACCTGCCAACAGTAGTTGAGTCCTACAAGACGAACGACAACTCAAACTACTACAAGAGCGCCGACGTAGGTCAGATGCTGGTGGTGCACGACGTGGAGAAGGGCAAGGGCCGCGCGCGTGTCCACACGGACGAGCAGGGCACCATCAACAGCGGCCTGTGCCCTCCCTTCAGGAGCATCAAGAAGCGCTTCCGACGGATCTATCCCAACAAGGCCGAGGTGGCCGAGGTCGACAACGACTTGTCGCGAATCAAGGGTGGCGGCATGCCCGGCAGCGTCAACATCGAGCTCGTCGAGGAGGACGAGGACGGCGAACTGCTCGACGGTGGCAGCCAGCGTGGCCGCGGCCGGGGCAAGGCTGGCGCGGGCAAGGGCCGGGGGAAGGCCAAGGAGGTTGATGACGAGGACGACGAGGACGAAGAGGGAGGCACCAAGAAGAAGCGACGACGGGTCGTCAAGAAGAAAGAGCCTGCTGCCGCCGCCGCTGGCGGGGACGATACGGAGAACGGCGACCCGACCTTTCAGACGACGCCACCCAAGAAGAAGCCCCGAGCTCCACGAGTGTCGAAGGCGGCCGCAGCAGCAGCCGCAGCAGCGGCGGCGGCCGCAACTGCGACGGCGACGACAACGTCCACGACGACAACGACAGCGGGAGGCGAGGGGGCAGAGACGGCGGTGAAGAAGGAACGGAAGCCCAAGCGGCGGCGCACAAAGGAGAAGGACGAGAGCGGCGATATGGCCGCGCTCGCGGCGTCGGCCGAACAGCCGGCGGCCAAGAAGCCGCGCAAGCGAGTCAGCAAGAAGGCAGCCGACGCTGCTGCTGCGGCCGCCGCTGCTGCCGCTGCTGCCACAGCTACCGCCGTCAGCGCTGTAACGCAGCCGCCAGCGATGGAAATGGGACTCGCCCTCGCGCTCGAGTCCTCTATGGGCACCGGCGCGCCCGCGTCGTTGACGCCTCTGTCGCCGCCGCCAGCAGCCACAATGGTGACGACGTCTACGCCAACACCGACGACCGTGGCTCCGCCGCCGCTGATGGAGCTGCCGGTTTCCATCTCGCAACCTCGTCCCGCGCAGACGAGGCCAGCCGCACCCGCACCGACAGCTGCGGCCTACACGCCCATGACAGCGGTCCCGACATCCTCGCCCGCGCCGGTGGTCCAGCCTATCCAGGCTGCGGCGGCTCAGGCCCCCACGCCCGCGCCGGCACCCGTTCCAGCAGCCCCGGCGGGGCCGACGCGGTCGGCCGAGGAACTGGCGCGGCTGGCGGAGCTGCAGGCGCAGGAGAGCACCCTCCAAGTCGAGCTGGGCAACCTCAACAAGGGCCTGGCGCAGGCCAAGGACTATGCCGCCAAGAGCGTCAACCCGGTCATCAAAGGCCGCTTCACCAAGCAGGCTGTTGGGCTCGCCGAGAAGATCGCCGCCCAGGAGCAGGCTCTGGAGCAGCTGCGCCAGCAAATTGCGAGTCTGTCGTGAGGCCGATGCAACGCCGGCGTGTAGAGAAAGAGACCCCCAAGCCGCAGCTGAACAAAGACTTTTTTTCATCGATTTTTGCTTTTGTTCAGAAGAGAACGGCCATCCTCAACTTGTCGTGTAGTGCAGGGAGGCAGGGAGGAGGTTTAGAGACGAGCGTGCTTCTGCTGGGCCTCCTTGATGAGCGCAACGTCGGATGTGCTCTTGGGCTGCACCTGGGTGGCCTTGGCGTAGTACTCCTTCGCCTTGGGAACGTTGTTGAGCTTGTGGTATGTGTGGGCGGTCCAAATCAGGTTCTCAAGGAAGTCGTCCCGTCCGTGGATGATCTCAGCGTCCAAGAAGTACTACACGAGAGGGTCAGCAAGCTGACAAAGGAAAGGGGGATAAGAAGAAGAAAGCGCAAACCTTGAGCGCTTCCTCGTAGGAGGAGCTGGGAGGGGCGGCGAAGAGGGCCGAGGCAAGCTTCCTTTCCATCCACGTAACGCTCGCGACGGCGAAGCACCAACGGCCCAGCAAGTGGTTGAGGGTCTGATCGCCTCCTGGCCAGGTGCATTGTTCGTCCAGCAAGAGAGTCGAGGGACGCCTGTGAGCATGGGCTTCGAAAATAGATGTGCAAACTTGCGCGACGTACCCTTGCCGTGCAGTTCAATAGCCTTCAAGCAGTGCTCCTTGATTTTAACCGATTCGGTAATCTTCTCCTTCGTGCTGCGGAAGTCAGACAAAGAGCTCAAGATGATCGCATACCACTTGTGAGTAAGATCTAGTGCAGGTCGCCATGATGCACGTGAGTCGCCCAGTTTGCTATTTAATCAAAGGGAGATTATGGGAGAGGCATACAGCTGTCGGTGTTCGTGACAAGGAGCTTCTCGACAATCCCAAAGGCAGTAAGAAGGTGCTCCTTCTTTTGGGAAGGCTTCTCGGACGACATGTCGAAGTGGGCACGAGCGATCCTCCACTTGATCTCGAAGTGATCAGGGTAGGCCTTCTCCTGCTCCTGCAGGAAGGCAAAGAGGGCCTCGAATTCCTTGTTGTCATCCATCTCATCGCATTTCTGCAACACCTCCTGAGGAACTTCGGTCGCCATTTTGTGCTTTTTGATGTTTGGTTTTTGGAGTTGCGGGGTAGAAATGGATGGTGCACAGCTGCTTCCAAATCAAGAGGCTCGGGGCTCGGCGACAAAAGGAGCCGGTTTTCCTTTCACTTCTTTCGGCCGGCGGGCTCTCGGAGGTTGCTTGACAAGCCGCCACGGCGACAGCCGAACAGACCAGGTTTTTGTGTTTACGCCCTGATCAAGGTTGCGCCCACAGAAAGTGAAGGTGCCTATCATGGTGGCCTCCTTGTTGTTCGCTCTTGTTTAGCATGCACCTTTGTTTGCAACCGAGCACGTTACATGTTCTTCTTCCACTTGGGCATGCGATCCTCCTTTCGCTTCCGGGCGGCGTTGCGGCCGGAGCTCCTCTCGGCGGCGATGTCGAGGAACTTGCGCTTAGCCCGCAACCGCACGTTGTGATCGCCAAGAATCTCTTCCACAAGCGAGTTCTTCTGCTCCTTGCGCGTGAGGCGGCCCGAGTAGAACTCGCCAGCGCCGGCAATGACTCGTCCAATCTGTTGTGTGGTTGGCGGTGGGGTGAGAAGACAACAGTGATTGGCAAAGAGAAGCGGGATGTCTATTGACACATGAGCACGGGACGCACCTGAAAGACTTTAGGGATCTTCTTAGGCAATCGCTTGTAGCGCCGATTGGGATCGAGTTGTGACCGCAGCATGATCACTTGGTACTCCATCTTTCGCTTCATTGTCATCCTCGGCGCCTTCATGAAGGACCACGATTGGCCTGGGCGCTGTAAAGGAGAAGAAGAGCAGCGCTTGGTCAGAGAAGCAGCACAACAGTCGGCCGGCTTTACGTACACGAGCTGGCTTCTTTCTGAATTCACGCTGCAACTTCTTGCTGGCCTCGAGCTTGACGGCCGAGGGCAACTCTTCCTTGTCCTCTTCGATCTCCTTAAGGTAGAGGCTCCTCCGCTCGAGTCCGCTTTTCAGATGCCTGTGCAAGCACAAGCAAGTTCAGGCCACCGGCCTTAAACTCGCCGCGTGCATAGAAACGTACATGTCGGTTCCCTTTGGCGTGTGTGTCTCGGCCTTTGGTGCTGCGGGCTTGCCGTCAGTGCCAAACGAGATTGACCCAGATTGCCTGCAAAATGAAATTTAGAAGGTGAATAATTGCTCGAGATTTACCGAAAGTAGAAAGGCGCAGCGAACAATTCGAGCTTGTCCAGTTGCCGCTTAACGGTGATCGCGGCCCGTTTCAAGATGTCCTCGATGCTGTAGTCGGCTCCGCTTTCATTCTCCTCTTCTTCCTCTTCCTCCTCCTCTTCCATAGATTCTTCCTCCACGGTTGGTTCTTGTGCCCCAAAAGAGATGAATTCCATCGCTAAACGTGTAAACACCTGGAGTTGGCAATTGCAAAGATGAAGCTGGCGGAAAGAGAAGAGAAAAAATATCGTCGTGCGCGATAAACAGGGAAAAAAGAGAGAAAAAGAGAGGACAACAATCAACAACCAAGATGGCCGCCGCTCAAGGAAAGAAATCGCCTTCTGACTTCTTGAAACAAGTGTTGGGCAGGCCCGTCATTGTGAAGCTCAACTCGGGAGTGACGTACCAAGGTAAGTTGTCACTCCAGTACGTATTCATTCGGGCACTGGTATTAATTCAAGCTGGGCTGCATGGTGGCTGGCAGGAATTCTGGTCGCTCTTGATGGCTACATGAACATCGCCATGGAGCAAACGGAAGAGTACGTGCATGGCCAGCTTAAGGGCAAGTATGGCGACGCCTTCATTCGTGGAAACAACGTACTCTACATCAGCTCGCAACCAACACACAAGCGCGCATAAGCCCGTTTTCATCTGTTCATAGATTGTTCTTTCCCTCGCTCGAGTTTGCTGTACATCTTTTGTTTTATTTTTATTTTTAGTTTTATTTTTAGTTTAGTTTTATTTAATTTTTTTTTCAAGACGAAGGAGGTCGCTGCCGCAACCGCGCTCCTGCAACCCAGCCAGTCCGCTCCTTTGTGTGCTCTTCGAGGGACCCTGTTGGGTTTTCTCCTCCCGCCTGTTCGTCTGCCAAGCCGAGCTTCTCCCACGGCTCTCGCTGCATCAAGCCACTGCACACCAAATTGCGAACTTTCAATACAACGCCGCACCGGCACTGTTGCCACGCAGATGAGACAGTACTGGTCCATTCGGCACGCAAAGTATTCTCTGGCCTGAGGGCGGCATATGGCAGCACTGTTGTTGTGGTCCCGCAGACAAGTCCTGTACAGGATGCCCTTTTCCGAGCAGGCCTGTTCTCGATCAAGGGGGAAGCTGCCCTTCTCTGGCGGCAGCACCAGTGGCGCCTTGTTCCTCATCGTGTGCGAAGTCATCCCAACGATTAAAGATCACAACAAGCGAGACGAATCTATCTTTTATAAAATAAGGAAGGAAAATGGAAAAGAAAACACCTAATCCCTTGTCGGCGTTTAGTACGGGAGTTGGGTGCGGGACGCACTTCCGCCAGCACCGCTCCGAAAGATGGACGGGGACGTGGAGTACGACCCTGGCTGGAGCACCACGCACCTCATTCTCAATACAGTATGCTCCGCTCTGTTTGCCGGTGTCGTGGCAGTGCTTGTCACTGTGGTCATTGAGAAATGGGTACGCAGCCCTTCCTGGGTGGGTAGGTGTCACTGCTCTGCTCATGCTCACCACGGCTGGCGTCACCACAGGGCGGCACACTTGGCGGCATCATGGGGTACCCTCTTCTCATGCTTTCCTCCTTCATCTTTACTTCCGTTACTCACGGCTTCCGACGTCCACCCCGCAGCACCATGCCCGGCACAATCGTGCCCATGACAGTAGGAGTGGCCGTACAGGCCGACACTGACTATACCAAGCTCAGAAACTCTCTCTACGTTGTGCCGCTCGGCATGTAAGTTCCAGTCGTAATGATGGTATCTTTGATTCCTCTTGCTCACGATCGTCGTACAGGACGGCTGCTGTCTTCTTTCTCTTTCTCTGGCGTCTGGTGCCGCCATACCTCCCCAAGTGGGAATTCCGATGGCGATTGACGGCCATGGTAAAGCTGCTGTGATCTCTCAGCTTTGTGCTGCCGCAACATGGCTTGAGCTAATGATGCTATCGCGGTCCGGCAGGTCAGTATATCGCTCTTTGGGTGGCTGTGCTGGTCTACGGCTCTCTACATCGGGCTAAATGCTTTCCAGAACGCGGGATTCACCATCCCCCAGCTGGGCGTGACTGGCGCGATAGCTCTTTTCCTGGTATGTGTGCTTGTCCTTGTTCCGCCTCCTCCACCTTCACTCATCCAGCATCTGCGCCTGAGTGCAGGCTGGCCTCGCGGGTGCCTGCTATCGTCCGATGCCTTCGCCCAAGGGCGCCAACAAGGTCACACCCGTAGTCTACTTTGCACGAAGCGTCATCGCGGCCACCTCCATCGGCGGAGGTATGACCTCCCTGCCTCTACGTGTTCAGTAGTCCGCCTGTGCCCATGCTGACGCCCTTGCCTCCAGCTGTGCTCCTGTCCAAGTGGTCTGACGTGCTAGCTGGCATCTTTGCCTGCTTCCCAGCAATCTTCCTCACGGCCATGTGCAGTGCGACCATCATCCTCACTTCTTGCTTCTAACTGTACAACAGACTTATTTCTTTGTTTTTTGTCAGGCCTTTGGATCAGCCAGGGCGAGGCTATGCCCACAGGTGCCGTCGGTCCAATGATGCTTGGCAGTGGTGCCGTTTACGTCTACTCAATACTCTTCGCTGAGATATTCCCCTTCTTCAACGATCGATGGAGTGCGTACTCGGCTTTGATTTTCGTTCTGGTGTCAATCATGCTCATACTGCGTGCAGTGCTAGGATTGGCTGTAGTCGCCACGACTGCCACGGCCTGGCTAATTTCTGTCCTGGTGGTGCGTGCTGCGCCACAGCTTCCTTGGCCAACAGGCAATAGCGGCTTCACTCACTGTTGGACTGTGCAGATGTCGGTGCCGATCTACTTCGGACTTAAATGGAGGAATAGCGCGAGCTCAGACCATGATCAAGTCGAAGAGGACTCGCCATATGAAGATGAGGAAGAAATAGGACTCAAATCCGTGCGCAGATATTCTGACTCTGTCTACACAGCGAATGCACCACAGTATGGCTCGATCAAACAGTGATCATCGCCCTTCTTTTGATGTTTGCCTTCTGTCTATCCGGGGTTAATCGAAAGTGTAGTTCCTTTTGGCGAGTTTTCACTTTTCACCACCACTGCCTGCCTTCACAGAACAGCCACACGACCAAAGCAAACAAAAGCGAATCGACCACAGTGGAACAGTCATTCATTACATTCATCTCGGCCACACCAGTGACCAGCGGCTAACCAAACCTACATCATACAACCAAAGAGAGAATGGAATCCAGCACGAGCGCCAGGCAGAGCAAAAATGCGAGTAAATCGGTCATAATCGTGGGCGCCGGCTTGGCCGGTGCGCTTCTCTCGGTCTACCTCGCGAGACGAGGTTACAAGGTGGACGTGTACGAGCGGCGAGAGGACATCAGGACAGCGGAAGTCGTCGAGGGAAGATCAATCAACCTGGCCCTCAGCACGCGCGGCATCACGGCGCTGGAGAAGGCGGGAATGGGCGCGCTGGGGCGTGAGCTGGGCACGCCCATGTACGGCCGCATAATCCATGCACAGGAAGAGAATCCTAAGCTTGAATTCCAGCAGTACGGCGTCGATCCCAAGCAGCACTTGCTGTCCATCTCCCGCACGATTCTCAACGAGCGGCTTATCACAGCTGCCGAGCAGCATCCGCTCGTCAAATTCCACTTCAAGCATCGCTGCTTGAGGACCGACTTTGCCAAGAACAGCATCCAGTTCCTCGATGAGGAGACTGGCGAAACAGTGACCGCGACAGCCGACATCATTCTGGGCTCCGATGGAGCCTACTCGTCAGTGCGTGCTGCCTTGCAGAAGACTCCTTACTTCAACTTTAGCCAGTACTTCCTCGACCACGCCTACAAGGAGCTCACCATCGAGCCCGCGGCTGATGGCAGCTACCAGCTCCCCTCGAATGGCCTTCATATCTGGCCTCGCGAGAACTTCATGCTCATCGGCCTGCCCAACCTCGACAAGTCCTTCACCATTACCCTCTTCATGCCTGTCCACATGTTCGAGTCCCTCAAGACCAAGGACGACGTCCAGCGCTTCTTCTCGACTTACTTCCCCGATGCCCTGCGTCTCATGCCCAACGTACCTGACCAGTACTTCAACAACCCGACCGGCTCGCTCGTCTGGATTAAGTGCGAGCCCTTCCACAAGGGTCACGTTGCCATCCTCGGCGATGCCGCTCACGCCATGGTGCCTTTCTACGGCCAGGTCTGTCACCGCCTCCACCATCATCTGTATCATTTCATTTGCTCACATGGCTGCTGCAGGGCATGAACTGCTGCTTCGAGGACGTGCGGGTGCTGGACGAGCTGCTTGAGCAGTTCGATGACGACTGGGATCAGGTGCTGCCGGCCTTCACGGAGACGCGCAAGAAGAACACAGACGCCATCTCCTACCTCTCCTACCGCAACTACAAGGAAATGAGCTCCGACGTTAGTCACTCGGACTACCTGGTACTCTCACCCTGAGCTCTGGACTGTTGCTCTGTCCATGTAATAATTTACACATGCGTCACATTTGTGTCAACAACAGATCAGGAAGAAGTTTGACCTGATCATGAACCGCTTCTTCCCCACGTCGTGGATCCCGCTCTACTCGATGGTCACTTTCAGCAATATCCCTTACAGCGAGGTCATCGAGAGGACCGAGTGGCAGAACGGTGTTGTGCGGCGGTTGAAGATCATATGTCCGCTCGTGGCTCTAAGCGCCGCGAGCGCCCTGGCGCTCTACTTCCCGCGGACCCGCGCCTTTGTCCGCCACACTCTCGAGTCCCTTGCCACCCAGCTCTGAAAAGCGTTGTTCCCGTTGCAATAAAATTCAATAACAAGCATCAAGGTGCGGAAGACCAGGCCACCGCCTTCCGAAGGCTGTCCACCCCGAGGCACATCACACTTATAAATTTGTGAGTTTCGGGTGCCCGCAGGCAAGATCGCCTCATGGTGTAGTTGGCAGCATATGGGTTTCTGGTACCTAGGACCCCAGTTCAAATCTGGGTGGGGCGATATCTTTTTACCGCCGCTGTGGTTGTGGGCACCGGCTCTGAGGCAAGCTCTACCTGACCAACATCGGCGTAGAAGTGTCAGATAGAATCAAGATGCACTGCCTTGCAAGTGGCGCTACTGCTTCGCAGCCTACTTCACCTCGGGATCTCCACTACGCCAGCAAGCAGATTCAGGCAAAAAGTTGGTTCGACTGGGGTTCGAACCCAGGACCTACTGCGTGTGAGGCAGACGTGATACCACTACACCACCGAACCGCTTGCTGTATGCTTGCAATTAATCGTAACAAAAGTCAACTTGGAAAAAAGTTATCGCCCACCCAGAGTTGTAGGTGTTCACGGCGCATTTTGTACCGTGCATCGTAATCACTGAGTGCAGTGGCAGCACGCAACAAAAGATTGCTCTTTTAAACTTTACAAAACGCAACTAAAAAGACACCCGGAGACTCAACTTCTACTGGTGCGCCGCTGGTTCTCCGTTCCGAAATTGGCCATTTCCGACCGCAAAATAACAATTATTGGACCAGAAAAAGATTTCGCCCCACCCAGATTTGAACTGGGGTCCTAGGTACCAGAAACCCATATGCTGCCAACTACACCATGAGGCGATCTTACCTGCGGGCACCCGAAACTCGCAAAAAGTTGTATTTTTTGGACTTATCTGAGCAAGCTTCGCCCAAACCATTTGTGGCAGGCGCGTAGCGTCATAAACATGGCCGTTGTTCGCGGGTCCCTTCGCTTGTTGAACAAGGTGGGCGAAGGCTCGTTTGGGAGCGTTTATGAGGCCATGTGGTTGCTCGATGGAGTTGAGCGCCGTGTTGCTCTCAAGCGTGTAGAGGTAGTAGTTCACCCGACCTCCCCGTGCGAACCTGCTCATTCCCTCCTCCCTTCTCTAGAGGTTCGAGAGGAGGGGAAGTAGGGAAGCCGAAATGGTGGCGCGTGTGCACGGCCACCCGTGCTGCGTCTCCTTGATGGCTTGCTTTTACGCGACGAACGGCCACGGCCAGCTTACCATGGTACGGCTATTCTCGGTCTACACGCTCTCTAACGCTAGCCCCTTTAGAACATAATCTTCGACTACATGCCCCTGACGTTGAAGGCTGCGCTGAAAGGGGGACCACTCTCACCGGAGCTCTCTGCGTGCTTCTTCTTTCAAGTACACACGCTTCATCTTGTTGGGCTTTGTTGTCTCAGACTTTGACGTTCGTCCAGCTGTGCAGCGCGTTGAAACACATCCATAGCCTGGGCATATGTCATCGAGGTGAGTGTAGTATGTCTTCTCTTTACCTACCTGCACATGCTTAACAGACAGCGCGTGATAGACTTGAAGCCGGACAACGTGTTAGTGAACATGGAGTACGTCCACATTCACCAATTCAAGAAAGTGGATGCTGACATCGAGACCTTGATGAAGGACGAGAGAGCTGAAGCTGTGCGACTTTGGGAGGTATGCACGCTCCTCTTACTGTAGAGTATTGTTCTCTCTTCATGGTCTTCGTTCTGCAGTGCAAAAATGCTCGCTGAGGATGATCCCGTGAGCAATGTATACAACGCCGCTCGCCTCTACAGGTACGCTCTCAAGCAATAGGCCGCCTTTTGCTTCCTCTGAAAGCACATCTCTTGCAGGGCTCCAGAAGCGCTGCTGGGCTGCTCCGCTCCATCCACTAAACTCGTACTGCTTCACATTGAGGTTTGTCTTGAAAAATTTGAGAGCTGAGGGTACTGCAGGACATGTGGGCCGCGGGCTGCATCTTATGGGAGCTTCTCGTGGGGAATGTCCTCTTCCAAGGTGAGCTCCCCTTTCTCCAGCCGCCCTCAGACGACGACCTGATCGCTCCCGCTCGTAGGCTTCGACACGCAGAATCAGCTCGTGAATGTAGTGATGGTGCTAGGCACACCATCTAGCTACGACCTGTGGACGCTGCAAGCTGAGGAGGCCAGGTACCGCACTACCCTCTCAGTTGCATTCAGCGGGCATCGCCTCACTCGTGGGATGTCCTCAGCTTCCCGGCCGTGCCTCCGCTCTCGTTCCACAAGCTTCTCCCGTGGCACCCGGCCGCTTGCAGCATGCTCAGTACGTTATGTAGCCCACTTGGGGCATCGCTCTCCAAAACATCTGATGCAAAGAGGGCTGGACTGAGCCTACTCCTGTTGTGCGCGCAGGCAACCTGCTCACCTACAACCCGCACAAGCGCCTGTCGGCGTCGCAAGCCTTGGAGCATACGCTGTTCGATCGAGTGAGGTCAGGCGAGGCCGTGATGCCCCCCAGCGTGGTGGCCCATTACCGCCAGCAGCGCGAGGCGACTGCGGCTGAAGATGCGGCGGCAGCGTCTGTCAAGCTGTAAGAAGAGCGCAAGCGCTTTGGCATCGTGCGCCGTTCAAGAAGGTCGTGACCAGTTTACTCAGTAGAAGCGGAGAAGGCGAGAGCCGAGGGCGGCGGCGGTGCGCTTGCCCTCTTCGTAGCGCCGCTTGCCGTCGAGGTACTTGATGGCCTCCTCGTAGGTGTCGGGCAGCACCGCACGCAGCGGGGCTTCGCCTCCCTCGGGGCACGTGAACGTGAAGTGGAAGGAGTTGGTCTTGTCTCGCGTTCGGTCTAGCGGGTTCATCACCTCGGCGATCACACGCACGCCCACGGCCTTGGACTCGGTGTATACCACCTCTGAGTTGAAGAAGATGATGGCGCCAATGTTGACGGGCTTGTGGAAGGAAACCTGGTCGAGCGCCAGGAACCACGGCCGCACGCCTGTGAACGTGTGCGCGTTGGTCCACCCTGCATTGTACCACCAGCTCAGCATCAACATCTCCCTCACCGCTTGAGCACCATCATCGTATGGCGCGAGGACGACGTACCGAGCTCGTGGGCTTTTTGCATGAGGAAGCCGCCAAAGATCTTGTTGTGCCGATTGCGCTCCTGCGGTTGGCACAGCACGACCGACTGCAAGTGGGCGGTGCTCATGGGCGCCCCTGCTCGCCCGCCGCCATGCCCGAACGAGTGAACAAGCGAGGCGACGATGTGGAACCAGGACATGGAAGATGGACGACGAACCGGCCGCTGGCTTGCCCGCAATGCGGTCCATGAAGAGCGAGTGGATGAGCTTCTGCTCGTCAGACGTCGGCGGCTGCGTGAAGAGAGACGCCTTGGCCACCTCTTTACGCAAAAGCTTGTTCTCTACATGAACCCATGAGGAAGAGAGGTCTCGTCAGTCATGAGAGATGAGAAGTTGAGGAAGCGGCGGTGAGGCGACGGACTCTCGCCAAGCTCAAAGAGCTGCTTCTCGCGGTCGGTCTGTGGCAGGAGCCGGTTGACGGGCGCGGCCTTGCCCTCGAAAGTGGCCACCATGGTGAAGGTGGCAATGATGAGCGGGTAGAAGCGGTCCGTGGCCGGGTCCTTGGACTCGACCTCTACACGAATCTCCATCGAGCTCCGGCCCACATGCGTCACGAAACCTGAAACGCCCGTCGTCGCCACCATCCACGATCATCAGCTCCACCAACATCACCGTCGTTGTTCATGAAACGCGGCGGCCACACCGGTCATGCGCATGTCTCGGTCGGGCAGAAGCTTGTCGAGGAGATCGATTCGGTCGACCGAGGCCGTGACGATGGTGAGCGGGCGCGTTTGTGGGTTGTTGTCGTCGGCGTGGCTGTGCGCAACGTTTCCTGAAGGCGCCAAGGATGAGAACGTCTTGACCGAAGCGAAGAGTCGGGGAAAGAGGCGCGCGCGTACGCACCGGCGCAGGCATCCAAGTCCTCAAGGATCTTGCCCATACGAAGGTTGCCGTAGAAGTTGATGTACTGCTCGCGCAGTGCCAGGTCGGTGCTGAACGGCAAGAGCACCTCTGTAAACGTTTACACGAAAAGTTGATTGATGAGGAAAGATTGAGGTGACGACGCGTTAGCACAGGGGCGAGGAAGGGTCCGCGACCTGTGGCAGAGTCGCAAGGGGTCTTGTCGATGAGATAAGAGGGACGGTCGGAGCTGGCCACGACGTCCTGGGCGGACTGCTCGGGATTCAATGCAAAGTGCTTGAGCTGCTCCTCTTCAGCCTTGAGCCTTCGCTCCCAGAGCTGCGACGTCACTCGCGTGCGTGTGGAGTGCGTCGTAAATCGATTCAACGGTTCGTTCTGCCCTGCTGCCTCGCCCAGGACGAGCGACGAATGCACCCACCTCCTCTCCGCCCAGAGAGGTCTCTGCCCGGGCCACTTCTGTCCCGCCCTTGGGCGCAGAGTCTGCAGTCGTGCCGTTGCCCTCATGTCGGGTTGATGTTAATACGGCCTTTTTCTTCGTTTATTTTCCTCCTTGCCTTCATTTTGGTCTTCAACTTCTCCTTGCCGGGGAGTTGAAAGCGAGTTGGTAGAGAGAAGCCGAGAGCACGCAAATGGAGGCTGCCTCGAACGTGCAACAAGCAGCACGCAGAATCAAGTGCCTGGCGGCGCATCTTTCGGAGGCCGTAGATGACAGCTGCCCCCTCGGGGAGCAGGCGCTGGCGCGTGCCAACGACGCTCTCCTCTCGCTCGCCTACGTCGTGGCCGAGAAGCCCGAAACGGCTTCTCCCGCACCCACGGCAGCGAGCAAGTCCATCTTGGGACCCGAGATGGGCATGTTCGAGGCGCTCGGTGAACATCTGCGCCTCTACAAGCTAGGAGCCAAGATGGCCACCAACGTGATCAGGATTGGCCTCGACTTTCACTCTGGTTCGTCTTCTTCTTCTGAACCTTCCCACATTCGTTTATTGTCCCTTATTAAATTATTAAATTTAATAATTTCCATTTTCGAAACTAAACAGCGGTTCGAAGGAAGCACACGGTGGCCGACACATGGGAGGACGCCGTCAAGCGCTTCCCCCGTAATGTGGCGCTGCTCTTCGAGGACCAGACCTACTCCTACGGCGAACTCAACTGCGCCGCCAACCGGTTCGTCGTCCGACACTCACGTGTGTGGGCCCTGGCGCGCTCATGAAGGCCTAATCTCTGCACATGTGCACAGAGTGGCCAACTGGGGCCGCGAGGACGCGCGGCTCAAGGCCGGCGACGTGGTGGCCCTCTTCATGCAGAACCGGCCCGAGTTCTTCATCGCCTGGCTCGGCATGGCCAAGTTGGGCGTGACGACGGCGCTGATCAACACCAACCTCAACGGCAAGCCGCTGGAGCACGTCCTCCGGGTCTCACAGGCTCGCACGCTGATCGTCGGCCCCGAGCAGCTCGGCCACTTCGAGACCGCCCGCGAGGGCCTGCTCCAGCAGCAGCCCGGCGAGAGCGGCGGCAGCAGCAGCAGCAGCGGGTGGGACGTGTGGGTGTACCAGGGGCGCGAGGCCGCCGCGCCATCGCCCCTCGTCTGGCGATGGGCCAAGGACATGGACGTCCAGCTCTCGGCCCACGACGACTACGACCCGCCAGCCTCGCTCCGCCAGGACGTGAAGATGGTGGACCCGCTGTTCCTGATCTACACGTCCGGCACCACCGGCCTGCCCAAGCCGTGCCGGGTCGCCCACAAGAAGGTGTGGAACTACATGCAGATCTGGTACCGCTTTGCCAACCTCACGGCCAAGGACAGGTACGACCAGTCCTCTCTCTCCCCCCCCCCCACGGGCCTCCTTGCAGCGTTTGCCCGGGAGCTTATTCGCAGCTGCACAGGATCTACGTGACGCTGCCCACGTACCACTCCAACGGCGGCACGCTCTCGCTGTCGGCCTGGATGGCCGGCGGAGCCATCATCCTCCGCCGCAAGTTTTCGGCCTCGGCCTTCTGGGACGACGCCCGCCGCTACCGTACGTGACGCGACGTGATGTGTCATTTGTTCCCTGTGCGCATTGAACATGACTGACCAATCGGAATGACGTTGGGACGGGCCCAGGTGCCACCGGGTTCATCTACATCGGCGAGCTGTGTCGTTATCTCTACGCCCAGCCGCCCACGCCCAAGGACAGCGAGCACTCTGTGCGCTTCATGATCGGTTCGTGGGCGCGCTTCCTTAAGGGCCATTTGGGGCAGAGAGCTGAACTCAAATCGAAACCCAAACGCAGGCAACGGCCTGCGCGGTGATATCTGGGACGGTTTCCGCAAGCGCTTCAACATCCAAAACATCCTCGAGTTCTACGGCGCCACCGAGGGCAACATTGGCCTCCTCAACGACAATGGACGGGTGCGTCCTCTTTTCATCTGCTTCTTTTTCCTCCTCTTCTTCCTTCGCCGTTTGTCTTCTTGTTTCTCCGTTTCAAGCTCGGACGTTCGACTTGCAGGCGGGCGCGTGCGGGCAGCTGCCCTACTTCCTGCGCCCGGCGGTGCCCTTCCGGTTGATCAAATACGATGTGGAGAACGACGTCCATGTGCGCGGACCCGATGGCTTCTACATCGAATGTGCCACCGGCGAAGTCGGAGAGGGCATCGCCAGGATCGACAACGACCCCAACAAGATCAGCGGTTTGCTGCTCCCTTTCCATTTACTTTTTTCTTTTTCTTATTATTTTTTGAATTCAGAATTGTTTGAGCTAAAGGGCTTATGTTGGTGCTGCAGGCAACTTTGATGGCTATACGGACCCTCAGGCGACAAAGAAGAAGATCCTCACGGATGTGTTTGAGAAGGGCGACCAGTGGTTCCGCACGGGCGATCTCCTGGCCATGGACTCCCTGGGCTACTTCTACTTTGTGGATCGGTGCATGCTTCCCCCTGCCCTCCCATTCTATCGCGCTTCGTTCTTAGATCGTTTTTCGTTCTTTGGTTCACACGCAGCATCGGAGACACCTTCCGGTGGAAGGGAGAGAACGTGGCCACGTCCGAGGTGGAGCTGGTCATCAACTCGCTGCCCAACATCGTCGAGGTCACCGTCTACGGCGTCCAGATCCCGGGCAAGGACGGCCGCGCCGGTCCGCCGTCCCACTCTTCCTGTTCTCGTCGTCATCTTGATGATGTTGACGCTCACGATGATTGATGTTGATGTTGTTGGACCTCACCGACGTCGGTGCACAGGCATGGCAGCCATCGCGCCGACGCCCGGCACGACGCTCGACGTGGCGCAGTTCCTCAAGGTGGTGTCCGAGCAGCTGCCGGCCTACGCGCGCCCGGTGTTTGTGCGGCTCATGAAGGCGATCGACACGACGAGCACGTTCAAGCACAACAAGGCCCACCTGGTCAAGCAGGGCTTCGACCCCGAGGCCATCGAGGACGAGCTCTACCTGGTGACCTACCCCGGCAAGCACCACCCGGTCGGCAGTTTCACCCGCCTCGACCGGCAGCTGGCCGACGCCATCGCCAACGGCACGCACGACGTCTAGCCCGTTCCAATCAACGACGATGGTGAAGTCGTGTCGCGTTTTGCTTTTTTGATGATGATGGATGATGAATTTAGCATCACAGAAGATCACATCTTGCTGGCCTCAGGTCCGCCCACAAACTCGTAGAACGAGCGCATGACGTCGGTCAGGGACATGATCCCGATGGGCTTCTTCCACGGCTCGTCCTGGTCGAGTGATGTCAGCGCGGCCGCTTGCGAGAGAAAGCCGAGAGATTGTCGTACCACGACCCAGATGCGGTGCACCCGCGCGTCGGCCATGAGGTTGACCACGTCGGCCATGCTCGTCGCGGCCGTGCAGGTGACGGGGGCCGACGGCGCTCCAGGCCTGCGTTGCTGGAGGTAGTCCATCACGGGCAGCTGCAGCGACTCGAGCTGCGTCGGCGTCAGGGAGCGCAGATCACTGTCGTGGTCGTTCGTTGGTCATGGTCGTGACGTTAGGGGCCATGGCCGCAGGAGGATGTCGCGCTCGGCGAAGCAACGTACCTGACGCTGATGCTGCCCACGAGGATGCCCTGGTGGTCCACCACGGCGACGGCGCTCACGCCCTGAGTGTGCATCTGGATGAAGGCGAACAGCGCACGGGCCTGCGTGGTGACCGAAACCAGCGGTCCTCCGAGTTGGGTCAACTGGCGCACTTGCCTGTCCCGCCACTGTGTTGATGCGCCGCAGCGCGCATGTGAGCTAAACAGCACCAACGACTGCGTCAAGCATGGCAGGCGTACGCCATCGCACTGGTCGAGGCGAGCCCGAACGAACTGGAGCATGTCCGACTGGGACACGATGCGAAGGAGGTGGTCGCTGTTGTTTTCCTTCATGATCACCCGATGCACGTGGTCCTTGAAGTTGAGCAGCAGCTCGAGCAGCGGCGACTTGTCCGCCACGAAGCGCAGCGGGTTCTTCTGCGACAGATCTGCCGTGGTTGGGTGTCAGCAACTGACGCCAGCTAGACCAGGGCAATGCGGCCGACAGGACGGGATGCGCACTGATGAGGAAGGTGACAGGCAGCTGCGCGAGGATGTTGCCGCGCGCATGAAGCTTGTCGGTGTCGTTGATCCAAGTGATCCAGTTCAGGTGGACGTCGCCCTCTTCGGCCTGGTGATGCTCGGTGAAAGCGCGAATGACCTCGGCCAGCAGGTCAAACCTGAAGGAAGGGTGAGGGAAGGGACAAAAAAGCAAGTGAGTGAAGAGTAGAGCACGCACATGTCGACCAGGCCGAGATAGCCCCCATTCTTGTCCTGCACTGGAGCCGAGAGAACCTTGGCCTCGGCCAAGATCTGACCAGATTAAAGAGCGTTTAGTGAGACGATGAAGAGAAAATAGGAAGAGGGAAGAAGCAAGTGCGATACGTTAATGGCGTCTTGGATAGTGCTCGTGGAAGGCAGAGTCACCAGTTCCCTGTGTCCGGTCGCTGGAAAGGCTTCAATAGCCGTTGTGTTTCGCACAATCTGTGCCATCGGGCTCGTTGTGGAGGTCGTGCTCATTCTCTTCGTCCGTTGTGTATCCTTTCTTGCTGCGTTGTTGTGTTGTTGTTGTTTGTCGTCTTGCCTGCGTCTTGTCCGTACCACAAGCCTACCCACTTATCTCCTCCGCAGATCGTCGAAATTCCAATGCATTTACGGGCCACGATTTTTACACGATTTGTGAAGCTGAAGGAGGCTACTCTTCACTTGCGGACGAAGAGGTAGGTGCCCTGGGACGTGTTCATGGAGTCGTCCAACACAAGACCAGTGAGCTGCTGCACGAGCTCGACACCCTGGCTCGTGACCTTGGTGTTCCACAAGTTGAAGTTGCGCAACGCCGGCAGCTCCTGCACCTGACGCGGTCAGACAACACCTTTGTCTGCTTGGGAATCGACAACGACGTACGCCGATGTGAGCCAGCCCAGAGTCGGTGAGCTGGTCGCTTCCGACGTCGAGCGACGTGAGGTAAGGGTAGCGGCCCCTCGACAGCTCCAGCAGGCCTGTTCGTTGTTGTCTTTGTCATCAGCAGGAACGATCCTATGGCCACATGATGAGTGATGTGGGAGGACATACCCTTGTTGGCAAAGCGCGAACAACCGGTGGTCTTGAGGGAGGTAAGGCGCTGGAGGGCGGTCATGTGGCGCGCCAGCTTGGCGCCCACGTCCGTGTAGGGCAACGCCAGCGCCGTGAGGTTGCTCAGCCTGGCCAGGCCCGGGCCTGCCACAAACACGAGCATATTATCAGCCGTTGGGAGTTTGATATGTTGTCATCAAAACTTTGTAGTTTTGCAGGAACGGACCCAAAACGCGGTGGGAGATATTGGTCTTGCCCACATCGAGTGATCTGAGCTGCGTGAGCTCGAGCAGCGCCGAGATCCCTGTGATTGTGGTGTCACAGGTGAGACAGTCACTCTTCACAGCCCTTGTAATGAACAACACGAGCTCGTAATGAGGAAGGCAAGGTCACACCGTTGTCGGTGAGGTCCGTCTTGGACAGGTTGAGCAGCGTCAGCGACGTCAGCTTTCCCAGCTCCGTCGCAAACTGAATGTTTGTGTGTGCGTGCGTGTGTGAATGGCTCAGCGGCACACATGACTGATGCAGTGGGATACCGGCGGGAGGATAACGCACCTCGTCGGTGAAGCTGGCATTGAGGGAGATGTCGAGGTTCGTGAGCGACGTGAGGGCGCCGAGGAAGGTCCAGTCGCGGATGCCCGAGTTGAACGAGAGGTTGAGCGTGTGCAGTGACTCGGACAGGCCTCGGAGCAGTTGAACGCCTTCATCGCGCAGGAGCGTGCGGGCGGCTTGAAGGCTCACCAACGGCCGGCGCACCAGTGCTTCTGGGTTCCTGACCGACGCGAGGTCCTCGTCATCCGCGGCCTCCTGGCGCGCGAGCAGCACGTACAGCGCCTTGTCCACGAAGCGCGTCCCGCTCACTGTATGTGCGGGGGGCCTGGCGTCAGAGCCAGAGCAGGTAGGGAAGGTGATGAGGAGAACAAACCAGCCACGTCCTGGAGGTCCTCGAGGGGGATGAGCGCGGCCGGGGTGTAGTAGGTGATGAGCGTGCCCCCGACGTGGAGGCGCCGCAGGTTCGGACAGTGTGTCGCCTGCCGGGGGCGAAGGTCGATGTGAGGCACCGCCACACCACCGCATTGGGGGGAGTCAGATGAGGGAAAGCCGGCCTTCCAAGAGGAGACGCACAAGGGGAGCTAGGCCGGCGTCGGTAATGCGCTTGCAGCGATCAACAAAGAGCGAGCGCAGATTCGGCATGCCCTTGAGGCACTCAGCCAGCGCGCTTCATCACACAATCACCAGATAAAATAGTTGAAAATTCATTAGCAAATGAAAAGAACGCCATACGGAGAGCATCATCAAGAGCCAAAAAGGACGAGGGGGGTGATGTTTCATCAAATCCAAAAAAAAGGATACGACACGGTGGATTCCCGGGTGGTCGCCCACCCCAGTACTAACACCGCCTGGCGCAGCTTAACTTCGCTGTTCGGATGGGAAGCGGTGCTTTCTGCGCAGTATGGCCGTATCCGATGGAGGAAGGCGACGACAACAAAGCAACAACGAGCGCGAAGGAGCGCGTGCACGTACGAATCAGAGATGCGGTACGAGTTGGAGAGGTCGAGGTAGGTCAACGATGAGTAGCCGCCAAGCACCTCCAGCCATGTGTCGTCCAGAGCCTACACGCCAACACAATTTAGAGGGTCGAAGATGATGAGGAAGAGGATGAAGCTCAAGAAAAGAGAGACGGACGCGTATGTTGGAGAGGAAAAGGGTCTCTACGGGGAAGGCCTGAAAATGCTTGAGCGCCTCCAGCGTGAGGCGCTCCGTTCGGTGCAGGTACAGCAGCACTCGCTCGATGACCTCTGTGCGAAGAAGTGTTGAAGCCGCGTGTGTGCTGTGAGCGTCCCCTTCATTGGGTGTGCAGCAAGGCAGGGCCGATGAATGGCGTACCGGCGGGGAGGGCCGCCATTCGGCCGGCGATGTGGGGCTGCCTCCAGCCGTCGTCCGTGCAGATGAACTCGACGCACTTCTCCTTGAGCGGCACTGTGCGTTCAACCCCAGGGCCAAGGCACTGTTGGTCAGCTGAGGCGCAGCGGTCAACACCCAACACTACGAACCGACTTGGCTCAGCGTCCGAGGCGCATCCGACGAGTCATCGTCATCGGTGCCGTGGAACCCAAAGGCCGAGTCGCGGTCCCACGCGTGCGCGGCGTCGGAGCTCTGGGCGAGGATCGAGCGCACGGGCGGGTGCTTCTTGAAGAGGGCGACAACCTGCCGGAGCCGCACCTCCCACCGGCGCTCGCGCAGGAGCCGCACACGGTCGATGGCGCCGTGGGTCCAGGCGGCCGGGGCCAGGGTAGCCGCCATCCAAAAGGCCAGCAGCCGCGGTTCGTCAAACGGCGGCTCGTCCTGCTTGAGGCGCTGCTTGATGACCTTCCACATGGAGTTGAACCGAAAGCGTTGCAGGAAGGCGTCGAGCGTCGTGCGGGCATCCCGCATGGCTTCCTCCTGCTCCTTCAATACGGCCGCGGCCGGTGGTCGCTCGGCGTCGTCGTCACCTTCCTCGACGAGCTCGGGCAGCTGCGCAGCGAGATGGGACGGGATGGCGGCCTCCGCTTGCGGCCGCTTGGTCTCCAATTCCTCGTCGTAGTCGAGGTAGTCGACCACCGCGGCCATGGGGAAGTTGAAGTATTGGTGGTCGTAGATGTTCTTGATTTCGACACGACGCAACACCTGCACCAGGACGATGAACCTATGCGCCCAAAAGAAAGGGACAACAGCATGCCGCGTCAGCCATCAGGCAAAAGGAGGGCGAAGGGGGGACGCTTACCGGCCGCCCGGGTTGTTGGGATAATAGGCATTGATGACCCGCAAGAGCACGCCCACGCGGTTCTCCCCCGCTTCGTCAACTGACGTTGCGTAGAGTGCTCAGCAGAGGCAGCAGAGACAGGAAGCAGGCAAGCGTACCGTAGAGAAGATCAGTGGGGCTGGGAGTGTAAAGAAGCGCAAAGACGCGCTGCTGGAAGACCTTGTTCAGCACGTGGTGTACCAACTGCTCGGCCCACGGCTCAAAGATGTTGAGCGGTTGCAAGCAGCCAGGAAAAGCCACTACCCCACTGCTTAGAAGGCTTCCTTCCCAGGCTTGTTATGTATGGGGGCGTACCTATGGGGGCACGAAACAAAGGTACATGAAAGGTCTCGCGTGTGGTCATGCTGCTCAGGCCAAGCGCTTCAGGTATTTTACGTAATCTTTATTTTCCTTCATTTTTTCACTGTCTGCCAAGCTCTTGGCTCGGCGTTCTCTCAACAACAAACGTTACAACAACTCGCCGGGCGTGTCTTCAGGCAGACCGTCGTAGAGCTCAAGCGCTTCCTCGCTGCGGTCGAGGCGATCCAGAATGATGTAGACATCTTCCCTTGCCCGCTTGGTGATCGGATGCATGGGTCCCATCACGCTACAACGCACATCGAGCTCTTGCCGGTGCCATTCTAGCGACTTCTCCAGACCTGTCCACCCACCAACAATGAGATGAAGTACTTCATAAAGCCAACAAAGGTCTTGATGCATAATGAGATCCAACGGCAGGGTAGTTGCGCACCTTCCACAGATTCCCTGTCCCAGTTCTAAAGTGGAAACACTCACGTTAGTGGTTTGCCGACACGTCTGTTACGAGTTTGGGCTAGAGGTACCCAGAACATGTAGCCAAACTTCTGCATGATGTCAGCGGCCTGGACGCTCTC
Organism: Acanthamoeba lenticulata; assembly: GCA_002179805.1. NCBI lineage: Eukaryota > Discosea > Longamoebia > Acanthamoebidae > Acanthamoeba > Acanthamoeba lenticulata. The sequence continues at coordinate 80,276 of NAVB01000109.1, read as the reverse complement.
GTGCCCGAAGATCTTGTTCACCAGCGCCAACGAACGCTGGAGGTAGGTGATCGCTTTGTCCTTGTCCTGGTGGTGCGTGTCTGAGCCGTCGCTCACTGTGTGTCAGCACCATCTTCAACTGTTCATGATCAAGGGATTGAGTCATGTACCTGCGAAGATGCCGGCCGAGATGCGGTAGGCCTCGGCTAGGCCTCTCTCATCACTCACTTGTTGATAGATTTCTGTCGCCTTCTCCAGCCATTTCCTGTTCATGAACATCACCGGCAACGGACGATCAGAGCTGGTGCAGAAGGGAGGTCGTCGAGACGTACAGGGCATTCTTCTCGGCTTCGATCTTGTGGGAGAGCGCTAAATGCGTCGATGTGGTGCAGACATAGCCAGCCAGCATGCACAGGCAGTCGGCGATCCGCAAGCCCAGGCTGCGGCGCTCGTCGGCCTCCAGCCGCCCTCGAAAGACCTGCAGGTGGCGCTCGTAGACGCGCACCGACTCGGCGATGTACTCGGTCCCACGTTTGCAAATCTTGATCTTCTCATCTCGCACGTAGACAAACGTGTTGGACTGAAGACGGCACATATGGGCCAAGTTGAAGTAGTCGTTGGCCACCGCCACGGACTCGGACCTGCGTGTCGCCAGATATTTTGAGCCAAGAGAAGTTAAACTGAATAAGAACAGCTACAGAATGCGAACCCATGCGTGGAAATGTCCCGTGCCAAGACCTCCAGGAGGAGCTTCTCGGCGTCGGCATGCTTGCCGGCCTCGCCTAGAAGGGCTGCTAACCGGGTAAGCCGGCGCGCAGCCTTTGCATTCTGTTCCTGTTTACTCTTGGCCTCTTCCTCCTCTTGCGAGATTCTGAGCCTCTTTGCCAGTCGTTCATCCACGCTGAGCTGCCGAACTGCCGACATAGTCCTGTCTTGCGTTACGGTCCAGCAGCGCTTGGTGGCCTCGATCTCTCGCCGCAGCTTCTTCGTGCAGATGCACTTGGGGCACTTGCGCGTGTTATCGAGGAATACGACAAAGCTCGGCCGCGCACCACACTCGAAGCACCTCCGTTTGGCCAGAGTGACGGCCAGACGGCGCCACCCGAATCGCTTCACGTCGTCATGGTCGACCGCTTCCCAAGCTCGTGAGTAGCAGGGCTGGCCGAGGCCGCCCACGTGAACCATCGACACCACTGCGGAATGTTCATAACTGATGCCAGGGGCACAATAAGCGTGGATGTGACAACGTTGCTGAAAGAGGAGACAAGAGGGTACCGCCGGTGATCGAAGTAGAGAGCGCGCCACAACGATGGGTCGTTGGCAATAGCCGCCAGCTCCCGACAGCTGGCCTGCACGGCGAAGAGGTCGCGCGCGGCAAGGAAGCGAAGAACTGCCACGATGAGCTCTTCGGGCAGGCGAAGTAAGGGAAACGGCTCACCCCGCTCATTCACGTCCTCTCTTTCCATACTCGCTGCCGCCCGCATTCGGGTGTCCAAGGCGTGAGAAGCGGCTTTATGGAAGGCCGCCAAGAGGAAGCGTACCAGCATCGAGGACTAAAGGAGCAAGCGTGCCGTCATCCTCGTCGGTAAAGCCGGAGGAGAGGTTTACATAAAGAAAGTCTAAAGCCTTCCTTAGCATTGGTGTTGTTGAGTCTTTTGTTGAGCTAAAGGCAGTGCTCGCAGGCAATATCGTTCGCCTTCAAAGGGCTCTGTACTGCAGACGCACAACAAGGGAGATAGGGTAGCTACAGGGCCTCCGTTCCGCCTAACCGCCTGACGAAATCCCCAAAGGAAGCTGTCGACATCTTCCGTACAACCACAACAAAAAAAGCTTGTAGCGGGAGGAAGCAGCCACAGAACTCTGAGACAAACAGGGACGCAGCTGAAGAAGATACAAAGCAGTCGTTGTTGTTTTTGGGATGAAAAAGAAGGAAGAGTTGCAGCTCAAGAACGATTCTTCTTCTGCTGGCCACCGCCCGGGAGCGAGAAGAGAGAGGGAAAAGAAAGGCTTTAGGCAGTGCCCCTGTCGCGGTTGTAGAACTCGGCGAGCGTCTTCTCGGGGATACGACGGAGGAGCTCCTTGGGGAAGAGGCGGAGGAGGGACCAGGCAATGTCGAGCGACTGGAAGACGTCGCGGGACTCGTAGTTGCCCTGGGCGAGGAACTTGTGCTCGAACTTGTCGAGGAACTCGAGGTAGAGCAGATCCTCCGAGGTGAGGGCCTCCTCACCGACGACGGCCTTCATGGCCTGCACGTCCTTGCCGATGGCGTAGTTGGCGTACATCTGGTTGGACACGAAGGAGTGGTCGCGGCGGGTCATGCCCTCGCCAATGGCATTCTTCATGAGACGGGACAGCGACGGCAGCACGTTGATGGGCGGGTAGATCTGACGGTTGTGAAGCTGACGGTCGACGTAGATCTGACCCTCCGTGATGTAGCCCGTAAGATCGGGAATCGGGTGAGTAATATCGTCGTTGGGCATCGTCAGAATGGGGATCTGCGTGATGGAGCCCTTGCGGCCCTCCACACGACCGGCCCGCTCGTAGATGGTGGACAAATCGGTGTACATGTAACCGGGGTAACCACGACGGCCGGGCACCTCCTCACGGGCGGCCGAGACCTCACGCAGAGCGTCGGCGTAGGACGACATGTCGGTAAGGATGACCAGCACGTGCATGCCGCACGAGTAGGCCAGGTACTCGGCAGTCGTGAGGGCGAGACGCGGGGTAATGATACGCTCGATGGTCGGATCGTTGGCGAGGTTGAGGAACAGCGTCACCTTCTCCATGGAACCGTTCTCCTCGAAGTCGTTCTTGAAGAAGCGCGCAGTCTCCATGTTCACACCCATGGCAGCGAACACGATGGCGAAGTTCTCCTCCTCGGCGTTGTCCTTAGCCTCAGAACCGAGCTTCTTGACCAGGCCGGCCTGACGACAGATCTGGGCGGCAATCTATACACGGCCAAACCAGGGACACTACATAAGCAGATGCCTTGTGTTTGCAACCAGTGACTGGAGCACGTACGTCGTTGTGGGGCAGACCGGCAGCGGAGAAGATGGGAATCTTCTGACCACGGGCAATACTGTTCATGGTGTCAATGGCCGAGATACCAGTCTGGAACATCTCCTGCGGGTAGGTACGCATGCACGGGTTGATCGGCTGACCTGATTGTCGGAATGATGTAATGGGAAGATGATTAATTGGACGATGGCCTTGGAAAAAAAAATGCTTGAAGAAAACAAAGAGAGGGAGAACATACCCTGAATATCGAGGTAGTCCTCGGCAAGGACGTTGGGACCCTTGTCAATGGGCTTGCCGGAACCGTTGAAGACACGACCAAGCATGTCCTCAGACACGGCCAACCGGAGGATGTCGCCGGTGAATTCGACGCGAGTGTGCTGAGCATCAATACCCGAGGTACCCTCGAAGACCTGCACGACGGCCGTCTTGCCTGACACCTCCAGCACCTGGCCGCGCCTCTTGGAGCCGTCGCCAAGAGTCAAGTGGACGATCTCGGCGTACTTGGGCAGCTGTTGATTCAAAGAAGTGTTAATTTTACCATTGATCACTCATATACGTTGAAATCGCTTCTAATTTCGCTCTTACAAGTGGGGGGAAGCAAGCGTACCTTGACATTGTCAAGAATGACCAGCGGGCCGTTCACACCGGACACGGTCCTGTAGTCTGTGGCGCATAATTTTATGTAAAGCCAGTGAGGTTCCAGTTTTGGGCTTCTCCACAATCAACACAAATTTGTCATCGCCGATATGGCAACGAACGTACCGAGACGGGGGGCGACGTGGTAGTCGCGCGAAGCGGCGTCGACGTTCACCTTGAAGGAGTCCTTCTCCTTGCCCTTGCTGCTGCTGCTGCTGCTGTGGTGGTGCGACATCGTTTCTCTCAATGTGTACGTCTACGGCCTCGCTCCGATTCAACACAAACCCCTGTCTTGGCGGCGCAAAAAGAAGTGACGACAGCTTCTACGCCTGAACGTGCCGCAGCCTTTTCCTCGCTCCCAATCCCCGTAATTGTCGGCTTCCTCAAATTGCGCCCAAGCAAGAAAGCTGCGCAGAAATTTGCTTTTATTTATTATTTGGTTATTTATTTGTGTACATTACTCGGCGCCGTGTGCCTTCCGCTGACTTAGCCTGGGCCCACCTTGGGAATATCGAAGTGGCTTGGTTCCTTCTCGAGTTTGGTGTTGAAAGCCTCCACCCGTTCGCGATGGGATTTTAAGGCGAGCTTCTTAAACTCTTCTTGCTCTCGTTTCTCAACAGCAGCTCGGTATCGCTTCTCAGCTGGGGTCAAGCTCTCCTCATAACTTCGCATAGCGAACTCCTCTTCGGTTGGTTGCTCCTCAGGGGGCGGGTTGTTCAACTTCTTTCGCTTTCTCTTTAGCCCTGCCCCCTTTACCGGCAATGCCTCACCCTTAAGCCGCAGCTTGGCCACGCGCACGCTCTCGTAGTACTCAGCCATCTGTGCTCTTCGTTCTGTCACTACCGTGCCTCCCTTCTTGCATCAACACACCGTTTTGCACACGGTGTTCGTTTGGTCGTTGTGCGGGCTTTGTGTAGCTTTCGTGGTGCTGGTGGTTTGGGCGATGGTGAGGGCCAATCGTGCCTGTTGCCCCTTTGGCCAACACTTTTTTCTCCGTTCCCGCGTTCATAAAATTTTTTCGCACATCACAGAAATTTACGTTGAATCAACCAGTCATTTTTTGCTGGTGTAGTTCCTCGTCAGTAGCGTGTTTGTGGCGTGGGAGTGGCATCGTGGGCGTGGTCCTGCATGATGTCGTCCTCCTTGAAATCGCGCATCATGACTGACAGTCGCCGCGTGCGTGTGATTTCGCGCCCCTTGAACATGACTTTGCCTTTACTGATGCCGTGTGCCCACTCGTATCTGGCATCACCCCTGGAAGATCAAGTGAAGCGCCTAAGGCTCAACGCTAACGAAATCAGATCACGAGCCAGACTGTGTACCTCATGATGTAGAATGTGCCAGGCTCCAGCAGGACGTGTGCGCGGGCGGGACTCTTCTCGTGATGCAGCTCAAACACGCAAGGGGAGAGCAGGCTCAGGCCGGCTACAACGTCGCCCGAGAACTTGACACTATCCACGTGCGGTTTCATTTCTCCGTCCTGTGGTCGGGGGCACAATCATCAGCGGGACCGGCCGTTCAACACCACCACAACTCGTTTTGCGCACCTCGTGAATGTCTAGCACGTGCACATGGGGGAAGAGCTTCGTCTCGCTTCCCTGCGCTCAAACTAATGAAATGAAGAACAACGAACCATGCAGGGCGCAAGGCAAACTGTACGATGGCATCCCGCAACCGCTGGATGGTGTGCTGGTTCTTGGGCGAAAACTTGAATAGGGACCGCTCGCACTCTCGGTAGCCGATGATGACCTGGTCCCAGTGCTCTGCAAAAGAGTAGCGTTTGCCCTTGAACACGGTCTCAAGCTCTCGCACGAGCTCCTCTTGCTCGTCTGGTGTCCGGACAATTAGAACTCAGCAGCAAGCAGCAGGGGGAGACGTGCCCGACGTGATGAACTCAGGCAGCAACGTAAAGTCCCGCAGACGGTGGGCGTCGTTTATATATTCGATCAGCGTTTCATTCGGGTCTTCCTGGCACCACCAGAGCTCGTCAGAGGACAAGCGACTCAGCAGAACTAGGGCCCAAGCACATACCACGCTCACTCGAAAAAGCGCGGGCCGTTGTTCTCCGCACTTGAAGCACTGATGTGCCTTGAACGTGTGCCCCACGCCCAGCAGGTGCGCGTGCAGCGCACAAACGACGTCGCAGCATCTTATCAACTGGCGGCGGGAGAAATAGGTTTTTCTCAGCTTCCCGCTTTTTTCTCCGGCGCTCACTTTTGCCGGCGCAATCTCCAACGTGGTTGTCATCTCATTGCTCCTCATCAGTTCCCGGCGCATCGAGATGTCGAACCCTTCTACGGCAGTGAGGAAGAAGGTCGATCCCAGGATCAGGACCTTGATAGAAAATGGAGTGAAGCAGAAGTTCCGGTCGATGTTCGTGATCGTTGGCGATCGGGGCAAGGACCAAGTGGTCAATTTGCACTACATGCTGTCTAAAGCCACGGTCAAGACTCGCCCCTCTGTGCTTTGGTGCTACAAGAAGGAGCTGGGATTCAGCAGCCACCGAAAGAAGAGGATGAGGCAGGTGAAGAAGAAGATGCAGCGCGGTCTCTACGATCCGGACAAAGATGACCCTTTCGAGCTTTTTGTCTCGGCCACCAACATTCGTTACACCTACTATGCGGAGAGCCACAAGATTCTCGGTAACACGTACGGCATGTGCGTCCTGCAGGTACCATCTCCCTACCATCTGCCCGCTGTTGTGGATAATTTTTCTAAAGATTTTTCATTTCGTAGGATTTTGAGGCTCTTACGCCTAACTTGCTTGCGCGGACGATTGAAACCGTAGAGGGTGGCGGTATCATCGTTCTGCTTCTCAAGACCATGAAGTCGCTGCGCCAGCTGTACACCATGACCATGGTATGCTGCAATTTTTATTCATTTATTTATTTATGGTTTATTTTTACTTATTTTGTGACATCGCACAACGCACAGGACGTGCACGCGCGTCTCCGCACAGAGTCTCGGCACGACGTGACGGGCAGGTTCAACGAGCGCTTCCTTCTGTCGCTGGGCTCGTGCAAGCACTGCCTCGTCGTCGACGATGAGCTGGAGATCCTGCCCATCTCCACACACTCGCGCAGCATCAAACCCATCGCCAACCTGTCCGTTGGCGGCCAGGATCTCACGCCTGAGGAAATCGACCTCAAGGAGCTGAAGAACTCGTTGCGCGACACCGAAGTCGTGGGCCAGCTGGTGAACACGGCACGCACACTGGACCAGGCTAAGGTCATTCTCACCTGCATTGAGGCCATTTCCGAGAAGACCCTCCGTTCGACCGTCGCCATCACCGCCGCGCGAGGTCGCGGTAAGTCCGCCGCGCTGGGTATTGCCATGGCCGCGGCTGTCGCCTCGGGCTACTCCAACATCTTCGTCACTTCGCCCAGCCCTGAGAACTTGAAGACTCTTTTCGAGTTTGTCCTCAAGGGCTTTGACTGGTTCGTTCTTCATCCTTTTTATTTTATTTATTTGGATATCATTCTAATGAAGAATTCTCAAATTGATTTATGCAGCCTGGGCTACGAGGAGCACTTGGACTATGAACTGCTTCAGTCTTCCAATCCGGAGTTCAACAAGGCCATCGTGCGGGTCAACATCTTCCGCTCGCACCGACAGACGATCCAGTACATTCATCCGCAGGACTACAACAAGCTGGGCCAGGCCGAACTGGTGGTCATCGACGAGGCCGCCGCCATCCCGCTGCCCTACGTCCAGAAGCTGCTGGGCCCCTACCTCGTATTCATGGCCTCTACCATCAGCGGGTACTTCATTCTTTTGCCTACAATCTTATTATTTTAAATTAAAAATATTTTTGAAAAATAGAATTTACTTGCTAATCCTGAAACCCATAAATATAGTTATGAAGGCACTGGACGGTCGCTTTCGCTCAAGCTCATCGACCAACTGCGCAAGCAGAGCGGCCAAGCCATCGCTGCCGCTGCCGACGCTGCCCAGCCCAGCAGCTCCGGTAGATTTCAAATTTTATTTTTTATTTGAAATGATAATTTTATATTTATATTTTCTGACCTATCTGGTGTGCGTGCGGATTCCCAGGCCGCCTGCTGAAGGAGCTGCAGATGCAGGTGCCCATCCGTTACAGCAACGGAGACCCCATTGAGAAGTGGCTCAACGAGCTGCTTTGCCTCGACGCGACCACCGTGCGCAAGATCGCCTCTGGCTGCCCGCACCCTTCGCAGTGCAACCTCTACCAAGTCAACCGGTACGTCTCCTCTCTTTTTCTCGTCCGCGTCTTTTCCTTCTTGTGCTCACGAGCGCGTGCGCTGTCTCGGGGCCAATTTCTGCAGGGACACGCTGTTCTCGTTCCACAAGGCCTCGGAGTCCTTCCTACAGCGCATGATGGCGCTCTACGTGTCGTCCCACTACAAGAACACGCCCAACGACCTCCTTCTCATGTCCGACGCCCCGGGCCACTCCCTCTACGTCCTTCTTGGTACGGCAATGATGACATAAAGGATCGATGATGATTGTTGTCTGATCGTTCTCTATTATTATCATTATTATTATTTCACAACAATTATAGGCCCCGTGGACGAGACGCAGAACTCGATGCCGGAGATCCTGTGCGTGGTGCAGGTGTGCCTCGAGGGCGAGCTCAACAAGCAGGCCGTGAAGCTCAGCCTGTCGCGAGGCAAGCAGGCCGCGGGCGACCTCATCCCGTGGACCATGTCCCAGCAGTTCCAGGACGACGACTTTGCCTCTCTCTCCGGCGCCCGCATCATGCGCATTGCCACTCACCCCGACTACCAACGCGTACGCCTTCGTTTTTCACTTTGCTTTATTATTAATATTATTTGTTGATTTATTACTAACGGCTTTTTTAAAACAATATAATGTTACAGATGGGCTATGGCCGCCGTGCTCTGGACCTGCTGACGGCCTTCTTCCAAGGCGACTTGGCCAACCTGGACGAGGCCGATAAGTTCGTCAACGAGGCCGAGACCAACGCTACCGCCGCCGTCGCTGCTGAGAATGGAGGCGACCTCCTGAGCGAGGAGATCAAGCCGCGGAAGAACCTGCCGCCGCTGCTGACCCGACTCGAGGAGTGCCGACCGCAGCGGCTCCAGTGGCTCGGCACTTCGTTTGGTGTCACCCTCCAGCTCTACAACTTCTGGTCTAAGGCCGGCTTCGTGCCCACCTACGTTCGCCTCACTTCTGTACGTTGTTGTTGTCGTTGTCTGCCCCGCTGAGCTTTGCATTTCACTGACGAGCGTCTGCCCGGGGATGATGCGTATGTAGAACGACATCACGGGCGAGCACTCGTGCATCATGCTCAAGTCCCTCCGTGCCGACGATTCGATGGAGGTCGACATCAACCCGCAGTGGCTCAACGCCTTCCACGAGGGTATATGACTCCCCCGCCATGATGGGATTCACGACAGTGATGATGAAAAGAGGCTGATGGTGGGATGCAACGGAGCAGACTTCAAGCGGCGATTCGTGTCGCTGCTGTCGTACGAGTTCACGAACATGTCGCCGGCGCTGGCCCTGAGCGTGCTGTCCTACAAGGCCAATGTGGTGCTGGGCGACCCGACCACGCCTGACGGCGCCTTTGCCCGCCTGGACGACATCAAGCCCGACCTCGACCTCCACTTCTCGCGGTTCGACATCAAGCGGCTCGGTACCCTCCTTCTCCACCACCTTCATCACCGTCTTCTTCTTCCTCTTCTTCTTCCTCTTCCTCATCATCATTATCATCGTCTGGTTGATCAGCACCACTCATCACGTGATCATGTAAACCACAGGGTCGTACGCGAGCAACCTGGTGGACTACCACGTCATCCTCGACCTTCTGCCGATGGTGGCCAAGTGCTACTTCCTGGGCAAGTTCAGGACCGTCGTCAAAGAGGACGCGGCCGGTTCGCAGGGAGCGAACGTGAGGGGCGGTGGAGCGGAGGAGGGAGAAGAGGAGGAAGACGCGATGCAGGTGGTGCCGCGGACAAAGGCGATGGTAAGCAACAACGGGATCTCGCTGTCCTACGTGCAGGCGGCGATCCTGCTGTGCCTGGGCCTGCAGCACAAGACGGTGGACAAGGTGGTGGATGAGCTCACGCTGCAATCCAACCAAGTGCTGGCGCTGTTCACCAAGATCATCAAGAAGGTGGTCAAGTACCTCAACACCCTGCAGGACTGGGAGATCGACAGCTCGCTGCCGCGCGATGATGTCGACAGCATCAAGGCCCGCTTCCAGCCGCTCGCCGTCTCGCTCGACGACGAGCTCGACGCGCGGGCCGGCGTGAGCATGGACGCCACGCGCGAGCGGCAGAACGCGATCGCCAAGTCGCTGGGCGACCAGTACGCCATCAAGGGCACCGACGAGGACTGGGAGCGCGAGCTTCAGGGCAACCGCGGCAAGAAGCTACTCCCCAAGGTCTCCATCGCCCGCAAGTCTGCCCCGGCCGCCGCGTCGCAGCAGCTCGGCGCCGGCGCGAGCGCGGCTGACGGCACCTTCACGCGGAAGCTCGGCGCCGACAAGCGCGGCAAGAAGAGGAAGACTATCGGCCGCGAATAAGCGAGCTGGCTTACAAAACAACAAATAAAAACGAACACAAAATTCGATTGAAGGGTTCTCTTCTGTACATAATTTTTTTACACAAAATTGCGGCTCCTCCTGAGGTCAACAGGCCTTGGCCTCTGACCCTCGGGGCGTCAGCTTGCGCTGCGTTGGGCCAACCGCCGCGTCTGCAGGCGCCATGACTGTGAGGAGAAGGCAAAAAAAAAAAAGGTTGTGCCTTGTTGGCGTACATTCTCCACTCTTGACGACGACGGGCGACTCTCGCTCGCCGAAATACGGTGTGCGGGCTAACAGGCAAAAGAAGGCGAAGATAAGGAAGAAGCCACTGTACAATCCGGGACCCTCTGCCCCCCTGCGCGTACAGCCACACAGTGATTAACACGATGAAGGATAAAGGGAGAGACAGCTATACCCGTGTTTAAGCAGCAGTCCGCCCACGCTCGGGCCTAGCGCCGAGCACAGGCTCTGCACGGAGCCCAAGAACCCGATGACGCCTCCGAGATCGGCCTTGGGCACTCGCTGCTCGACAGAAATAGCAGGGTGATAGCCCATTAGCATTAACGATGGCGTAAGAATGACCGTTGATGCCGTCAAGTACCTTAGTGATGATACTGAGAACGCAGGTAGAAAGGACGCCGTTGCAGATGATGAGGGGGATGAGCGCCACGGCAAGCATCGCCAAATTAGCGGCTAGCGCACAGGCACACAGTGACAACCCGAGCCCAAACGAGGCCAGTTGCACGAGCTGACCCTCGCTTAGCCGTTTTGTGAGATAGCCCACTGCAGTGCCCTGCTCTCCAACAGGTTAGGATCGACTGAAAAACGAAACCACAAGCGAGTGGATAGGAGGGCTTCTCGAGGAAGAGAAGTGGTGCGCTACCTGCACAATGACGGAGAGGAAGCCCATGTAGGAAAGGAGGAAGCCGTTCGTTCGCGCGTCGAGGTCAAAACGTACTTGACTGATCATCGGGAAGGTGACTCGATAGGTGGTGAAGGCCTGCACGCCGTGAGTGAGCCTTGAAGAAGCGAAAAGCTAAGAAGAAAGCAACGCTCAAGGTCATACCAAAGTCGACACAAAGCTGGCGAGTACGAGCGTCAGGAGCACGGTGTCCTTGAATAGGCTGAGCACCCACTTGAGATAGGCCGTGAGGTCCCATCTTGGCCGCGATCGGGTGGCCAGCCGGCCCTCGCTGCCGATATCGTACTCGCTCTGGCTCTCTTTGGCCTTTTCCACGTCTACGCCCGCGTCGATGTCATCTTCGCCTTCATCTCCACTTTCCCGTTCTTCGATGTCGGGCTGCATCGCGGCCGGGGCGTTGGGAAGAAACAGGAAAGCAAAGAAAAAGTCGAAAACGAACATAGCCGACGCCACCACAGCCGGCAGCGTGTAGCTGAACTCACTCAACACGCCTAGACGACGAGTCAGCACATATCGACTAGTGCGAGCGTATGCAGCATTTGAGCTGAAAGGGATAGAGGGGGGCAGCCTAACCTCCAGCAGCTGGCCCGATAATGAACCCGAGACCAACGGCCACGCCCAAGTAGCTGTTTGCACATGATCGTAAGTTCGTGTAGGACAGTGGGCACTTACCTAGGAGGGGACATGGTACCCAAGATACTTGGCCCGCGAGGCGGTGTCGGTCACGTCGGACACGTAGGCGTAGCTGATGGACATGGTCTGCTTGAGGAGGCCCACAGGTACGCGACTTAGAAAGAGGATTGCCAAGGAGCCCGCCAGCCCAATCATCGCATAGCTTACAACCGAGGCCAAGAAGGATGCTATGAGCGTGTTCACTCGGCCGTATCGGTCGCTCAGACTGCCCACTACACCACAGATTCAGCACGTGCTCGAGCAGACGCAACGCAGGTATAAGTAAGGCTGCACGTACTGAGCGGACTGCCAATGAGCTGGCTGATGCCGTAAACAGAGCCTAAGTAGCCAAAGGTCTCGGCGTCGGCACCAAGGTTGGAGGCATAGTAGGGAAGCAGAGGAATAACGAGTCCCACTGCAAGCATGTCAATGAACACGAGCAGCCAGAGTCGCTCCAAAGGACCAAACGTTATCGTGACTTGCGAATTCCATAGGCAATATCGGAATCTCTCGTCGTTAAGCATCTGCCTTGGCCGTTGAGGCAGACAATCCTCAAGATCAGGATTTCGTGATGGCAGATTCGGACGTGTTGGCCTTTCCTCTCCCTCCACAATGAGAACTGCCGTGTCAGTCGTGTAGCACGCTTGATTGTGCACGTAGAAGGAAGTAACAACTTCCACCATCTTTACTGTTATTTTCAGAGAGGCCAACCTGCCTGCGTTTTGCCGACATAGAGCACACCTGCGACAGAGCCGAAATTTGGCGGGAGATGACGAAGGTGACGCGACGACCGTGTAGCGGCCTGTGGCTAAGCAAGGCGCGAGAGGATGGTGTTGAGGTGAGAATCACCTTAAGCGTCCACCCCCTGGCCCAACGAAACGCTGGCCGCAAGGGAGCGACCATTTTTACGGTGCCAGCACGGCCCGGTTCGTTTGCTCCCAGATAAGGGAGCTACTGAGCATCGTTGTGGTGTATTCACGGGCGAGCAGCAAGGAGTGAACCCTTGCACACATTGTGCCCATAGAAGGCAAGCCTGAGCGCCTTCTTTGCCAGAGTTCCTCGAACTGTGCAAACGAAAAGGAAGGAAAAGAAAAAAACACTCCTCTACTTGCACCGGCCCGATTCAACATGACCTCCATGGCTACTCGCCCACAGGCCCTCCAGGTGTACCGCCAGCTGATGCGGAACGGTCGTCACTACAATGATTACAACATACGCGAGTACATCCAGCGGAGGGTTCGCGATGAATTCAAGGCCAACAAGAACCTGAACGATGCAGAGAAGATAGAGAAGTGTCTGGACAAGGCGCGATTTGAGCTCGGCGTCGTTAAGAGGCAAGCGACGATCAGTCGCATGTATCATCAAGGCAAACTTGTGATCGAGTCCTAAGAATGGAAGAGTGGTGGACAATCTGTTCTGCTAGCTGTACAAAGCACAAAATACTTACAAAAAAGAGGAGACCAGCTCCCTTGCACTCTCCATCGATGGCTGCGGCCGTCGTCATTCTTCTGCCAGCTTCGCTCGCAATCGATCGCCGAACCAAATCCAAGTGCCCCACCACGAAAGAACAAAGGTGAGGATGAGAATGACTGGGTTGGCTGTGAAGCAGAGAATGATGTTGGTGGCGAAGAAAGGCAAGCCGAAGAGGAGCGTCATCAGGCCGACATTTTCCGATTTAATCCTCGAGGGTGATGTGTCTTGCTGTGTTGCTGACGGGCGAGCTTGTGCCCGACTCTTGCTCAGCTGGTTGATGCCCATCAGCATGAAGGGGCTGGTCACTAACAGGAGACCCAGGGCGCTGAACAAACGCCCCTTGCCCGTCAGTTCTTCCTCGTACGCGTAGGTGGAATAATCTTGGCCCTCTTCCACGTTCTTGAAGTGGAACAGGATGGTCATGATGGTGAGCGTGGAGAGCACCATTATGATAAGCAATGCCAGCGTTACCATCAACCTCATCTTCCCTCTGGCCTGCTGTCGGCTTCGGGCGTGTGCCCGTTGCACGATTTTAATCAGGTTATTTTTTTTTTGTTTCATTTCATTTTCTCAGCAGGCACAACATGGGGGAATCCGCCTCAGCTGAGGGCGAAGCTCTCAAAGAGTTCAATAAAGCGCTCCTCCATGAGAAGCGGGTCGCCAGCAAGCGTCGAGTAGATTCCGGGCGAGAGTTTCTCGGCGATACCCAGAATGACGAGGAAGTCGGCGTCAGCGCTCAGCTTGAGGTCCTCCCGGATGCGCTGGATGCGCTCCATTTCAAGTACGCTCGTGTTCAATCGTTTCCTGCACCGAAGCACGAATATTTGTTAAAATGACCATCATCGCCAGACGCCAAGGACCGAGCTGAAGCGCGTACGTTTCTGCCTCAGCGTATTTGATGAGCGTGGCGGCACGCCGCGCGACCAGACGAATCCACTGCACGATGTAGCCTTCCCGCAGCGCCGGCGGCAGCTTGAAAGTCTGCGACATACGCGAATCCTCGCTGGGTCAGGCAAAGACGCAGTAAAAAAAGAGAGACCAACGGGAGACTCACCTCGAGCAGCATCTGTTCGACACAGGGCGCGGCCTCTTTCAGCTGGCTGAACAGGTTGGGCAGCGAGGACGAGACTGAGGAGGAGGATGTCGACAACTGCTGCCGCGTGGGGAGTATTCGTCGTCTTCCGTCATCACCGCTGGTCTTAGACTCTTGCAACAGTCGCTCGATTTCGCTGCTCATGAACTCCCTTCGCATATGAACATACTGCGCCGTAAAACAGAAGCCATTGATCAGTGTCCATCACCGCTCTCGTCCTCCAGGCACCGGCGATTGCGGTGAACGTGACGTACCTCGTGGTACACTCGCGTGTGCTTGACCTTCTGCGCATCAACATCAATCAACGTGGTTGGGAGCATGGACATCATGATCTCTTCTCGTAGCAGTACCGCTTTCTGTAAAATACAAGAGAAAGAAAAGCAAGAATAATAACATATTTTTAATCGATTAAAAATAGTCAGCAGCTAAACGAGGGCAAAGAGGAGGGAACCTTGGTGATGCCCTGAAGAATGAGGTCAGGGGTGTAGGGCGCCCCGTCGGTTGCTCGTCGCGAACGCTTACGCTCGTTGGCTGTCAAAAAGAGGGAAAGAGAATCTACAAACTGGTGCGTGCGTGCCACGATGATGGCGTGAGCTGTTGCTCCCATTCTCGGCCAGAGACAGGCCACAGAGGAAGGAAGGGCAGTGGTACAGTGTTGACAGTGTCTTCATCGCTGCCGACCACCACCGTAGAGCCGTGCGTTTGCAAGTGGGATGTGATCGCCCTGCGTGTGTACTGCGTGAGCGCCAGACAACAGCCAAAGCGCAGAGGAGATGTCGTACTTGGCCAGGAATTGGTATGTATAGGTATTGTCTTGTGTACAAAAGATGGTGGTGGCCTTGGCCAAGGGGAGAGAGGAGCGGAAGAGGGCCTCCATGTGGCCTACGAACGTTGGGAGAAACTTGCCGAATCGCTCCAGCGCGACTGGGCGCTGCGGCTGGACAACGCCATGCACGCACGTAATTAATATCAGCAGCCTGGAAGCGCGACTGACGTAATGGCCAGAAAGGTGGTACCCAGAGGAGGACGGTTTTGAGCTTGTTGACCAGCTGCAGCATGTGCTCCTGCACGACCTGGTGCAGCACGAGATACCGCTCTAGATGGCGCTTCCGGAAGATGAGCGACAGCGAGAAACGCGTGGGGCTATTCCGGTTGGGCGCTGTGAAGATAAGCGCCAGCACGACATAGCCGATGCTCGAAAAGACGTGAAACTTGGTCTCTACGTTAGCCTCCAGAGGCAGGTCGTCATCTGTGCACGCGCGGCAGCAACATTAAGGTTGAGAACCAGCACTGGACAGGTCAGCGCGCCAGGATCGCGACTAGCAACGTACCGATTTCGCCTGAGAGTGAATGCCGCGCGGCCGACAGACGCGTCTCTTCGTCGATCTCCTCCGTGCCGTACCATATCTGATCAGCCACATCCCGGGAAGGATGGCACAGTCAGGCTGAGCAACAGAAACATAAAGAGCCACACGCAGAGCCAGCACGTGGAGAGCAGGGCATGAATTCTTCTGCGAAGGGTACGCACCTGGTCAACTCGTGGGCCGAAGATGTTGTCCCAGAGAGCGAGCTGGAGAGCGCTGACCCATGTGGTGTTTTCCAGCTTCCCTGACATCATTTTCTGTTTTGCCATGCTGTCCATTCCTGCTTGATCCCAAGACAGTTGTTGATTTGTTTTTTGTGAAAGATAAATCAAAGGTGTCGCGCGTACCTCGCTTGAGGTTTAGCGTGGACTGTGAGTCGCTCTTCTGTTCGTCACTGTCGCCACCCCACAATATCTTCCATAGTGGGACGTTCCACCCTTCATTTTGTGATTCCCCTCCATTTCGTCCCTTCTTGGCTGAAGAGCTGCGTGAGGGGACTGCCGGCGAGGAATTGGACGAAATCGAGCCAAAACTGTTGGAGCGCGAAGATGACAGGGTGAATGGGGGCGGTGGCGGTGGCGGTTTGTCCATTGTCTCTTGTCGCGCTACGACAATTGCTTCCTTGGTTGAAGCACCGCTGCCGGCCGAAGAATGCAGCCAGGCTGGCGGGTCTCGCGTTTATTCCTGCCAAGTTGGGCTCCCAATCTATTGCGTGTTTATTTTCTTGCCTGTTATTACTTTTCTTTGTTGTACAAAATACGTTTCCAGGTCAGGAGAGAGTTGAGAACCATTTACTCGTGGAGCAAGTTTACAGCTACACTTGAGCGGCTGGCTGCTCCGGCTGCTCCTTGGGCTGGTCCTTGGCAAGCAGCTCACTGGCCTTCTGGTCCTCCCAGGCTAGCTTCTCCTGATCGAATGCTGTCCTCGCCGTATCCAGCTCGGCCTTCTTAAGCTCGAATGCTTGCTCCTTTGTCTTTAACTCAAGTAAGCGCTGCTCTATCTCTCCCCATGCTTTCTGTCTATCCTCCTCAGCTCGTTTGCGTTCGGCCTCCAAAACAAGCTTGCTCTTCTCTGTGGCTTCCTTGGTGTAGGTCATCAGCTGACGGAACTCGGTGCGCTCCTTCTCCAGCATAGCACGGTCCTGCCCCAGAGATAAGCGCAGAGCGTCCAGCTGGTCCAGCGTTAGCTGGCGCTTGGTCAGCTCGCGGTCAACCCACGACCACGCAAAAAAGCCCATGGCACAAATGACCATTGCCACGAGAAGGTAGTAGAGGAACTTGCCACACCCAGCAGAATCGCGGCTCCTCATATCTGGTGGAGAAGAAGAGCAGTGAAGAACTTTCAGACAGAGTTCTACTACTTCCAAGCGAACCAAGATGGAAGTATACCGTTTGTGTAAAGAGGTGTTGCAGGTTCTGTTTTCTTCTCCAAGAGAAAAGACCAAGCCCAAAAAGGAAAGCCCGTAGGGGAGGAAACGAAGAGTAGCGAACAAGGTCTTGGAAAAGGTTGTATAATCAGCCCTCCTTGTCCTTCTTCCTCTTATTTTTTGGTTTGCTCGTGTCGTTAGGCGCACGCGTCTTGCGCCGCACACTGGCACCTCTGCCCGTGGTGGTCAAAGCCGCACGCACGTTGCTTGGCGGGTAGAAGTGGGGTAGCTCGTCAACCTTGCCGCGCTCCATGTGGGTCATCAGGAAGGAGAGCACCTTGCGGGACACGGCTTCGCCTTCAAGGCCCAGCCACAGCATGTCCGAGCCCTCATCGACCAGGTATAGCTCCGATCCGGCGATGGCCGTATGGACCGGCTCCGCGTGCTGGCTCGCTGGAACGCTCTGGTCAGCCTTGCCGTGCACGATCAGCGCAGGCACCGAGTCTGCTCGTCCCATCTGATGATCCATGGCCCGCTTCTTTAACCAACAAACACTTGCGGAGACACCACCAGAGCACAAGGGCGCCGACATACATCAATTTGCTCAGGCAGTGAGGCGAAGAGCGCGTAGTCGCGGTTGATGCCGTCGAGACGCAGGCTCGGCGGGAGGCACGACCGCGCGGCTCGCCGCAGGGCCAGCCGATGCGTCATCTTTTCCATTGCCGCGCGCATATGTCTGGACATCCGGGCCAGGTGAGGTTTCACAAATGAGAAGCAGGTTCGAAACGGTGTAAAGAGGGAAGAGGCGCACTTCTCGGTCGCTTGGGGGTCCAGAGAGGACCCCGCAGCGTAGAGCGACCGCAGGACGGTCGACGGGGAGAGGGTGGAGAGGAGATAATAGCCCCACATGCACATCCCGTTGATCTGCTCAAAGATGAATCGCTCCAGCATGTCGACCTCGTTGCTGCGCACATGATATCATCAGAGCAGAAGGCGGGAGTGGTGGGGACGGGCAAACAGTACTTAAATGACACAACCTCGGGCGGCTGCCACTTGCGAGTGACAGCACCGATAAGCACCAGGGCCCAGCACTTATGGGAGTAGTTCTTGACCAGCTCCATGGCCAGCGGGCCACCGCCGCCGATGCCCACGACGGCTACTTGGGTGAGATCGAGCGCGTGAAGGAGGTCAGAGATGGCCTCGGCCTGTTGCGCGAGGGTGAGACCCGACGATGACGGTTCGGTCTTGCCACCGCTGCTAGTCGCCTCGCTTCGGGTGCCGACGTAGCCGAAGCGCGAGGGCGCGAGCACGGCAAAGTTCTCCCCACCCAGCAGCAGTTGATGCCAGATGCCGCCCTGGTCCGACCCTCCAGGTGTGCCTGTGCACAGGCGCGGGAAACGACCACCATCAGGCGCCTGCGCATGGGCCATGCCAGCGAGCAGCTAGATGGGGGCGGCATTACGGACCATGAAGCACGAGCACGACAGGACCCGAGCCGTACCACTGGTAACTGGATGCAGCGGGTGAGGGGACATGAGTGAGAAGCTTGAGAGGGGAGTGCGATAGATATGACGTACTCGATGAAGCCATGAGCCGTGGAGACGTAGTGGGTGCCTTCGAGAAGGCGGGCACGTTCGCGCCAACACCAAAGCTGATAAACCACGGCGAAGACCACGAGGAGGGCCACGAGGCAGAGGATAGGGATGTGGAGCCAGTGCCCTACCAGCTTTAGTGCATGCACCCCGAGCCCCGCGTAGTGCTCCCCTCGCAAGAGGAAGTGGTAGACGTCGAAGTACTGCTGCAATTGCGCCAGCAGATTAGACATCGCAGGGGACGATGCAACGCTTCCTGTTGGATGTGTGAATGTAACAAATGTGTTGGGTGTCCTTGTGTAGTGGTGCAGCTGAGCTTGGTTCTCTTGATTGCGTCTTGTTCTGTTGGATCTGTGGTGGTTTTCTTTATGTCTTTTCTCTGAGCCGAGGATTTTATCAGATCTTTTTTTGGTGGATGCAGCGCATGTGGTGCCAAGCGGGCCGTAGGCTTGCGCCTGTGCGTGGCCTCCCTCTCCTTGGCTCTCAGTTAGCTGGGCCACCACTTCGTGTCGGCCAATTGAATGCCTCATCTACGCTGCGATTCCGCCGGCTCTCGCTGCACTCCGTCTGGACCGCCAGGACCCTGCACACAGTCAACCATGCCGACACCAGGCACAAGCCCGTCATGGTCACCACGCCCATTTTCTACGTCAACGGCAGCCCCCACATCGGTCATCTCTACTCGGCCCTCGTGGCAGACGCTCTGGCTCGCTGGCACCGCATGCTAGGCGCCTCCACCCTCTTCGTCACCGGCACGGACGAGCACGGCCTCAAGGTACTACTCTGCCCTAGTTTTCATTAAAAACGTTGTTAGCTAAATAAAAGATAAATAAATAAAACAGATACAAGAGGCAGCCAAGGCCAAGGGGAAGACGCCCGCTCAGTTTTGCGATGAAGTCTCTGGCGAGTTCCGCGCGCTGATGACGCAGGCCGACATCTCGCACGACCGATTCATCCGCACAACGGAGGAGGAACACGCGGCAGCCGTGCAGGCGCTGTGGCGCAGGCTCGAGGCCCGCGGCCTCATCTTCAAGGGCCACTACGAGGGATGGTACTGCGTCTCCGACGAGGCCTTCCTCACCCCGATGCAGGTGACCGATGGTATCGACGCCTCCGCTTGACCGCATTGCAACAACATAACCGTATGACACGGGCTGTCGACAGGCGTGGACAAGCAGGGACGGCCGTGCAAGGTGTCCGTTGAGAGCGGCCATGTTGTGGAGTGGGTGGTGGAGGAGAACTACAAGTTCAAGCTGTCGGCCTTCCGCGAGCCCCTCTTGCGATGGCTCGAACAGGAGGACAGCCCCGTCCTCCCGCACGTGCGCGCCAACGAGCTCTTTGCTCTTCTGCGAGTACAACCGCTCCCCCCTTGCCTCATGCATTGCTGACGACTTGGTGGCGGACTGATCCATGAGGTCCCTAATCGCTGGTTCAGGACCGAGAGCTGCCCGACCTGTCCATCTCGCGGCCCAGGAGCCGGATCCAGTGGGGCCTCCCCGTGCCGGGCGACGACAACCACACCATCTACGTGTGGCTCGATGCGCTGACCAACTACCTCACCGCAACGGGCTTCCCTTGGACGACGACCGTCGCGGCGGAAGCGGAAGCAGTGGATCCAGCCAAGACGATGAGCCCGCCGCCCGCCTGCGCTTGGCCGGCCGATTACCACATCATCGGGAAGGACATCCTGCGGTTTCACACCATCTACTGGATCGCCTTTCTCATGGCGGCGGAACTGCCGCTGCCCAAGCGGGTCGTCGCACACGCCCATTGGACCGTTAACCGCCAGAAGATGTCTAAGAGTCTGGGCAACGTCGTCACGCCCACCGAGGCACACGCGCCACGACCTTACAGGGGGGGGGAGAGGCACAAGCACGCGGGGACTGACCTCCAGTGGCGAACGTGTGCTCCGCAGATCATCAGCAAGTACGGCCTGGATCCAGTGCGGTACTTTCTCCTGCGCGATGGCGGCATGGTGGACGATGGTGACTTTTCTCATGACATGGTCATCGCCAAGCTCAACAACGACCTCGCCGACACGCTAGGTGCGCAATCGCGTCTCCTCCTTTGCCCCGTCTTGCAATGATCAGATCTTGGTCTCTGACGCCCGAATTAACTCTTCACTTTTGTTTAGGCAACTTGTTTGCTCGAATCACGGCCTCGAGTTTGAACCCAGCCGGCCTTGTCCCGACGTGCGGCCAGCTCACGGCCGAGGACCAAGCGTTTGTGAGGCGTATCAAGCAGTTGCCAGGTCCCACATCCCGCCCCTCCCTTGAATCGACGCCACCCACAAATACCATTTCACTCATCCAGCCGCTGTGTGACGATAACAGACAAAGTGGCCAGCCATTACACGAACGTGGAGTTTGGGCCGGGCCTCAATGCCATCTTCGAGGTGTTGTACGAGGCCAACAAGTATATCCAGGACAATCAGCCATGGATTTTGCGTAAGACCGACCCTGAGCGTTGTGCAACTGTGCTGCACGTGGCACTCGAGGCTGCCCGCCTCGCTGCACTTCTACTCCAGCCCATTGTGCCGAGATCAGCCGACACGATGCTCACCATGCTGGGCGTGCCAGTGAGCGAGCGGAGTGCTCAGGCGCTTGCGTTCGGTCGCCCACCAGGCGCCAAGCTCACAAAGGAGATTCTCTTCACCAAGGTCAAGACCACTTCTTCTACTCCAAGTGGCACCAGCAGCCCTCATAAGAAACAATGATCTGTCCATTTTGCATGCCAAAACAAACTTTTTGCTTTATTATTTATGTGGTGTAAAGGAAGTTTGGCAGGCAGAAGTGGCAAAACTCGGAGCACGTTCAAAATATGTGAATAATGCGGCGGAGCGTGAGCTCCTAAAGCAACCCGGACGGCCCTGACGCCAGCGTCACTCATAGAGCAGAGACAATCAAGAAGAGATGGCGAAGGTGGGAGAGAATGACCCGCGGTGGATCGTGGCCGAGCGTGCTGACGGAACCAACGTCAACAATTGGCACTGGTAAAATCTCCCCTCATTCATCGTGCACAACACCAAATCGCCAAATGGGCAATCAATCTAACCTTCAAGTGCAGGACTGAGAAAAACTGCATGCCGTGGGCAAAGGAACGTTTACCAGAGTTGTTTGAAGGTGCTCAAATCACCGCGGATGGAGGTGTAAAGATTACCAAGGTCGACGCGTTGAATGGTGAATGCCACATCAACACTCGCAAAGGCAAGATTTTCCACTTCTTTGAGTTCGAGATCAAGCTCAAGTGGGGCGGTACTGTCACTCAAACCTGTCTCGCTGCAAACGCATAAGCACTTATGCAAGGCCACACGCGCCTGACCCTGCACAGGCACCATCAATGGCGATAAGGTGGAGGGCAACTTTGACATGCCCGAGGTCTCCTTCGAGAACGACCTTGATGAGCACGAGGTACACGCAACACGATTTTTTTTTTATTGTTTATTATTCTTTTAAAAAACTAAACTAATGGCCTTTAGATCCGAGTCAACGTGACCAAAGCTGGTGACAAGTACGCCATCAGGCAGGTGGTGGCCAGCCAGGGCACGCCGAAGGTCAGGCAGATTCTGGGCACCTTCCTCGATGAGTTCAAGGGTACCACCACCTCTTCCTCACGCTTTATTTCAATGTTATATTCCAAAATAGAGTCTCACAACCTGTTGTGAACAGCCATGCGCGGCTACCTGCAAGAGGTGAAGGAGGTCAAGCCTCTTACTCAGGGCTCCGCCGACTCACCCAAGCCTGCTACCAACGGCCACTCGACTTCGGCCACGCCCAGCACCACCACAGCAACCCCTTCGACGTCCGCATCGTCGGTCACTTCATCGTCGTCATCCACGTCGGGCGGGGCAAAGACTACGACGGTCGAGTTCACCGACAGGTTTGGCGCGCGGCCGAGCGACATCTACGAGGCTCTCATGGACGTGCGGCGAGTCGAGGCCTACACGCAGAGCAGTGCTCAGCTGGATGCCCGAGAGGGCGGTCTCTTTTCGCTCTTTGGGGGCAACATCACCGGCGAGTTCGTCCAGCTGCGGCCTAACGAGAGGATTGTCCAGAAGTGGAGGACCAGTTCATGGCCTGAGGGTATGTCCTTCTCCTCCCCCCCCCCCTCTACCAAGGGGATGCTGGTGTGGTTTGGTTGTTGTTCCTGTTGTTGTAAAGGGTTAATGCTCGCCTTGAACTCACGTGGCCAGTGTGCCATCATCTGTAGGCCACTACTCGACGGTGACCATCGAGCTGAGCGAAGGCCGGAAGGGCTGCGACATGAAACTGACTCAGGAGAGCGTCCCCGAAGCTGAAGCAGAGCGCACTCAGCAGGCCTGGAGAGAGAACGTTTTTGAACGCCTCAAGAGGATGTTTGGCTACGGCATTGGCTACTCTCCCTTCTGATTCCCGTTCCTACTTCCCTTTTTTTGTCTGTATGCTTGGCGTTGGGAGTAAATTGAATCAACACAAATACAACAAAAAACATTGTGCTGTATGTTTCAAGCATCAAGATCAGCTGTTCAAGCTCGTTAGTGGCCGCAGTAGCCACGCAAGAAGGAAGGAAAAAGGAGCAAAAAAGCAAAAAAAAAAGCAGACAAATATGGCATTTTTGTTTCTGTTTTTCTATTGGCACCAGCATCTTGAAAACTGCAGCCTTGCCAATGGCGCCTAGGACCTTGAGTCTACTGCAGCCAGCTTGCCCTCCCCGATCTGCTGGAGGCCCTGCTTGAGGCGGAGCGTCGCTTGTCGACACTGCTCAGGCGGGAGGTTGCCGAAAGACACGCGCAGATGGCCCGGCGCACCAAACCCTGGGATGAGTTGCAGGTCAGTTGTCGTATCAAGCAAGAACTTTGAACTCGTGTCGTTGTCATTCATTACCCTTGCCTGGCAGCACGCAGACTTTGTGTTGCTGAGAGAGAAACTGGGTGGCGACCATGTCGTCCACACCTTCGGGAAGCTTGACAAACATGAAGAGCGACCCGCCCGTGCGCACGATCTCGCCTTCATGGCCCGTACGCAGCGGCTCCAGCGCGTCCCACACGTAGTCTCTGTGCAAAGAAAGTGGGCCATCAGTACATGTTGGTCCATGTATGTGTGCGTGTGTAGGTTCGAAGAGAGAAGAGTAAGGGGACCTGTTCTGCTTGAGCGTGGCTACCATCTCGGCCACCCACTCGGGACCTTCGTGCGTGAGGGCCCGCAGCGCGAGCCGTTGGGAGATCTGGCAGGCGTTGATGGGCACCGTGTCCTGCACCTTCTCCATGCCCTCTGCGCAGAGCACAACAGGGAGGCGAAGTTAAGCCTCCAGAGGTATGGGCTGATGGCCTTCACAGGCGCCGCTTCCGAGGCGGTACCTTTGAGCTCAGGCGGGAAGAGGACGTAGCCCACGCGCCAGCCGGCCATTCCGTAGCTCTTGGAGAAGGTGAAGAGGTTGATCACGTTGGGCCCGGTGGGCGAGTAGTGCGTCGCGCCGTCAAACAAAAAGTCCTCGTAGGCCTCGTCAGAGACCATCCACAGCCCTCGCTCAAGGCAGAGCTGCTGGATCTGGCGGATGGTCTCGGGTGGAGCGACGGCGCCCGTGGGGTTGTTGGGCGAGATCAGCACGATCGCCTTGGTCTTGGGCGTGATCAGTGACGGCAACACCGCCATATCTGGCGTGAGATCGTCCGGTCGACAAGGAGCCAAGACAGCCTGCAGTAGACAGGAGCAGTTGAAGATGCGAAAAGCAAAATAAAAATAAAAATAAAAATAAAATAGCTTTGACCTTAGCGTTTACGAGCTGGAGGGCCATGAGGTGGTTGAAGTAGTAGGGCGTGAAGATGATCACTTCATCACCGACGTCACAGATGGTCATCACCACATTGAGGAAAGCTGCCAACCAGAGGGTCGGGTAAGCGAGACATAAGACAGGCCGCGGAGAGTGGCAAGACGTGCCCTGGTTGCCGCCGCAGGTAATCATGATGTCCTTTCCCTCGATGCCGTTGCGCTCGCGGCACTTCTTCAGCAGCGCCTCACGCAGGGCCGGCAAGCCTTCGATGGGGCCATACCTGCGTCGAGGCAAAGGCCTTAGCACGTTCCACGCACTGGCGAGCCGCAGGCGTACAACAAGCGCACTTGTGGACGTCGGGCTGTATGTTGCTCAGCACCTCCTGTCCTCACAATACAAACCCGAGCGGGTGTCAGCGCTGGAGGCGGAACAAGCCGCAGGGGCGAGTGCGCTTACCTGCACGCTGGTGGAGGGCGGGCCCCAGTAGACCATGCCTTGGCCAAGATTGGAGACGTCATGCCCGCTCTTCAGGTAGGGTTCTGCCATGCGCACGCCCGATTCCACCGTTTCCTTCGCCCGTCGGGACAGCTCCATCTTGCGTTTGCTTCTTTTCCTTCTTTTATTGGAAGGAAACGTTTTTTCTCGCCCCTTTTTGTTTCTGTTATTTGGGTTGTTCCCTGAAAAGGGAACCCAACGACGAAGGGATGAACCGAGCAGTCGGGTCAGTCAGCCAAATCACACACCAGCAGACATGTCGTGTGCGTGTGCCTCCTGAGACCCCACTACCGGATCCACCGGAGAGCAAAAAGCTGACTTCGCTTGTGGCCGGCAGTTGACCTAGAGCGCGAGAAGCTAAAGCTGCAGGACCTCCTGGATATGGGGTTCATTCACGAGGACGAGTTCAACCGGCGCTACGCCGAGCTCACTGGAGGTGTTGCTCCACAACCTTTTCAAGTCTCTCAACCTTCTTGTACGTTGTATTCATGCTTTGTGCAGCGCGCTCGGAGAGGTCGTCCTGATCAATGCCCCACCACGCTTAGACGATACCTCCTACGTGGAAGTGCCGCCCTGCACCTACACGTTTGGCAGCAGCGAATCAACCCGGCGGCCTTTTCAGACGGTCGAGCCGTGTGAGTGCTCGACCGTCTCATGCCGCTGTGGCGTCATGGTGCCGGCCTGCCTCGTAGAGGACCACGCCCAGGTGTGCGCGCGGCCAGAGAGCGTGCGCTGTCCGCTGCCAAAATGCGGGCAGGAGCTCGGCGCGCGCTGGCGCCAGCAGCACCACTTTGAGACCGAGTGCGCGGCCTACACGGTGGCCTGCGGGGTGCTCAAGAAGAACAAGGACTGGTACGGCTCTCTCGTCTGTGACGATCACTTGCTGCGCAAGGACCGGGCTGCGCACTGGCAGGAGGTACGTCACTTGTCGAGCAAACCCTCGTGCTCATCAATGCCGCGTCCCCACGCTTACCTCTGTGTTGTGGTTGATGCACTACGAACAGGTGCACCAGTGGGACGAAGAACATGGCCCCGAGCAGATCCCGATGTGTACGTCCTTTTCCGCGTTGGTGATGATGAAGTGGTGGGCTAATGGACACTCTTTTACTCTTCGCAGTGAACGCCCAGTGCCCGCAGTGCTATGAGACCATGCCTCGATCCGACCTGTCCAATCACTTTCAGCGCTGCGCCGAGTACGCGCTGATCTGCCCCGGGTACGGCCATCCCGCTGCTCTCTCTCTCTCTCTCTCTCGATGGACCACTCAACAACACCCACGCGTGCCTGCAGGTGCCGTGAGGACGTGTCCTCGGTGCGCGAGATGGAGGCGCACAGAGCCTCGAGCTGCACGAACCCGATCCGTCCGATGAACTGTTTCGTCGGGTAAGCATGTACCAATAATTTAATCTATTTAATTTAAATTGATTTCTTTGGACTCTACTTGGCCTTTTTGGACTCTTGGCTCGTCGACGAAGCCAACACCGCGAGGGCCTTGAGATGCTGCAGCTCGTCGTAGAAGGCCTGCTCGAGCGGGACCACGGGCTTGTCGGTTTTAGCCGAGGCCGTGGCCAGCTGCCCGACGTCGGAGAGCACCGAGAGGTTGACCTGGTCGCAGTAGCTGATCAGAGACACGCCCACACCGCCGTCGCCAGACTGCGGCACGAAAGGCTGTGCGTCCCCGAGGATGTGCGTGAGTACTCATCCGTCTCGGATCAAGTAAAGGGTTAAAGGCAATGAATATCTTCTGTTGTTACGTACAAGGTAGGACGTAATCTTCTGGCCGGCCATGATGAGCGGCAGCTTCGGCCCGGGCACGTTGGTCATCACGCAGTGCGCCTTTGCCGCCCACCACCTGAAATTGCTCAGCGCAAGCGGGTTGTTGAAGAAGCCCGGGATCGCGCCGAGGAGCTGCGTCGCCACGACAGGGCAGAGCCGCGGTCCAGATTAACACATGCGTAGTTGCGTACAAGAAGATGATGGAGAGGAAGAGGATGATCATGCGTACTCGTGTGGTGTAATAGCCGATGGGAGCCGCCGGGATCTTCTTAAGCCTTTCCATACGCGAGTGCACCGTCCTCAGGCGCTGCACCGGGTCCTGCTCGGACACGGGGAAGTAGAGCCACACCACGGCCACCTGACGCACACATGAATATGATCTTGAGAGGTACGCCATGGTAGTCAAACACGAGAGAGCACGATGTGATCATAAATGCCCACCTTGTTGCCCATCTCCCAGTCGTCGAGGCTTCGCAGACTCACCGGGATGAGCGCGAGGACGTCGTCCTCCAGCAACTGGTCGGTGTCAATCAAGTACGACCTGTCTCGGGTCACACGGGCGTCAGGCCGGAAACGAGCGCGATGGGGTATATAAGCCACCGGTGGCGCACCTGAATGCCGCGGTGAGCGCCGCGACCAGCACATCGTTGACGGTCACGCCGAACGCATTTTTGATCACCTTGACGTCGTCGAGGCTGACGCTCTTGGACCAGGTCACTGTGCATGCGTTTCGGTTGACAGAGATGAGTTCTGGGACAAGCAAGGACGAGCAAGGACGAGGACGAGGCAGTCACCGGCTTTCTTGGTGGTGAGGAGGGTCTTGTTCGAGCGTTTGCGGTGGAGCGCGATGCCCAAGTACTGGAGGTTGACGTAGGCGAGGCCCAGCAGCAGCATCACGACGCTCAACAGAAGCTTGAAAATGACGGCGATCCTGGACCCAAAGGTCTTTTGCTTCTTGGCTGTCACCGACAATAAAGAAGCCATGAGCCAACTGCAACAGTTCAACTCAAAGGGGGGAGGGGCCACGATCTGACCTTGGCTCTTCTTTTGCTCCAGTTCGCGGAGCTGCTTCTCGGCCTGGCCATACTGCATTTGCCGCAGGTCGACGCCTTCGGTCGACGCCATGGTAAGCACCGCCCGAATGCTGCCCTGCCCGTCCGCGATGCAGTGCTGTGTGTGTGTATGAGGGCGGACGACAGGCCAACCAATGTGAGTTGAAGGCCAGAGAAGAGGCCCTCGTGAGGCTGCTGGAGCGGCTGTCATACGTGGATCTTGACGTGAAGCGCGGAGGAGCCGTCGGCAAAGCCCCGGATGTCGTAGACCACCCACAGAGGCCGCGACCTGTCGAGCGGCTTGCTCATCAGGTCGCCCAGCACGAGCTTCAGCTGCTCCTCGTCTCGGACGGGGTCACTACCCGGCTGGCCGCTTGGGTACTGCACACCAGCGCGACCATCAATCAGGGACAAGGCCAGGACTGCTGATGCGGTGAGGCGTAGAGCACCAGTGGGACGCTGACGATGTGGTCGGACACGTCCAGCGCGGGCATATCCTCCCAATAGCCAAACCCGCCAAAGACCGCGTGGGCCTTCTCCGGCAGGACACATGGACACGGTCATAGTGAGAGACTGTCCACAAGACGACAACGTAAAGGCAAGGGCGGAGGTACACGTTGGCCGAAGCGAGGGAACCTTTCCACGAGATGCTGGAAGGTGGAGTGCACGTCTTCGGGCCGCGGGGGCACAGCGAACCGCCAGCAGCCGGCGATGGCCATCAAGTGCTCTGGACGCTCTGCGACAAGGAACAGATTGTCGAGTCCTGCATTCAACGTCGTGTGTCAATCCGCGGCCAATTCATCCGACTTAATAATGCAGAGCAAGGAACGTACCACGAATACGTCGACGGAGCATAGAGGAGATGGTGCCCAAGGCACTGGTGGGTGCAGGGCCCTGTTCGGCGGGAACTGCCGCCTTCATGTGTGGTGTGTTCGTGGCGAACAAAAGAGAAACAAAATGCAGGAGCAGAGGGGAGTTTCAGGCTTCCCTCGTTGGGAAGAAACAATCCGGTAGGGTCAAAGGAAACTCTTCGGTGAGCGTCAGACTGACTGTCCTGGCCTTCACGACGACCCCAAGCCCACACGGCCACCCTGACCAGCCATCAGTGAATAATGCAAGTTTCCTTTTTATTTGCCTCGCTTGAGCAGCTCCTGCACCATGTTGGTGGTTTGCGCAGGCGACAAGAACTCGCTGTTGAGGATGGCGTTGGCGATGAGCATCGTCTGCACATTGGACCCAGAATGCACCCACACTCGGCCGTTTTGGCCGACAGCAATCTCGAAGGGGAGGGCCTTGCCCATCTCCTGCAGCACCACACAGTCGGGCGACAGCAATCTGGTGGAGTGATGGGTGGATGACGTGAGCACGTAACAAAAGAAGAAAAAGCCGCGTGCATGCTCGAGCTTGAAGGGCAGCAGAGGCGTACTGTCGCGCAAGGCTGAGAGAACACTTCATCAGATAGCCCCCGGTGATAATGCCGAAGCCTTCGGCCTTGCCCGTAGCCGACGTGCAAACAATCTCGGGCTCCATGTCTTTGTTGGCCACCACGACCCGGGCATACACGATGGAGCCCACCTGCGAGAGGAAGGTGACAAGCACCAGGGTGAGCCATACCACGTGTTGCAGGACCTCATGTGAAGTTGTCAAGAGCATAGCGCACATTGAGGTTGGGCCGGTTCTTGCGGTTGGCTCCCTCAAAGGCAAGGAAGGACAAGACGGCCGGTGCCGCCGAGCCCAGGTCCACCTTGAAGTTCTCGGCGTGCTTTTCAACCACCACGCCGAGCACCATGTCTTCCATCACTGGCACGTACTAAGGGACCAGCAGAAAGGTCAGTGAGGCACGCGCAAACCAAAGGACTTGTGCCGTCGCAGACGCCGTACCCGCTTTTGGCGGTTGTCCACCCAGATATGATTGCCCTTGCTTCGCAAAATTCCGCACTTTGTGGCGATGAGATTTTCCTGATTCTGGATCACACCTATGCCAATCTTTGTGGTCTTTGTGGGGTCCACCTGCCCTATGACCTCGCCGGGCATTACGACCTGCCCCACCTTCTCCATCTTTTCTGTTGCGATTTGATTAAAGAAAAAGAGCAAAAATGTTTTCTTGTTGCATTTCATTGTCCTCATTTTTCTGGTCGCCAGCACACGCTTTGCTGCCAACAAAGGCTGATAGCACTGACACCCACAATCAAAAACAAAAGAGGCGAAAGAACCTGAAACACGAAAGCATCCGCCAATTGAATAGAGAGAATGCAGAACATCCAGCAGATGCTGCGTCAAATGCAGGGAGGCATGGGTCAGGGCATGCCGCCTCCCGATTCCCCAGTGGTGGATACCGCTGAGCAGGTCTACATCTCGTCACTCGCCCTGCTCAAGATGTTGAAGCACGGTATGTAGACTTCCTTGTCCTTTGAGTTAACAGCGCCTTTTTGCACTCCATCGCCGACACGACCTCACACATGGCGCCACCAGGTCGCGCTGGCGTACCGATGGAGGTGATGGGCCTGATGCTGGGCGAATTCGTGGACGATTACACTGTTCGCTGTAAGGATGTGTTTGCCATGCCCCAAAGTGGCACGGGAGTGAGTGTAGAAGCCGTCGATCCCGTGTTCCAGACGAAGATGTTGGATATGTTGAAACAGACTGGCCGGTACGCGCTTGTCTTTTCTCTCCTCCACTGCAAGAGCGCTCTTGTTGACAATTGCGGTTTGCGCCCTCCTTTGCAGGCCAGAAATGGTGGTGGGTTGGTATCACTCTCACCCTGGTTTTGGCTGCTGGCTCTCCGGTGTCGACGTCAACACACAGCAGAGCTTCGAGGCCATCAACGAGCGCTGCGTCGCCGTCGTGGTGGACCCCATTCAGAGTGTAAAGGGCAAGGTTGTCATTGATGCCTTCCGCTGTATCAATCCGCAGACCCTCCTTATGGGTCAGGAGCCGAGGCAGACCACCTCCAACATCGGCCACCTCAACAAGCCCTCCATTCAGGTACTTCATTTGCATTTCTTCATCGTCGTGATGGTGGTGATCGTTATGCTCACTTTTCTGACGTTCCCCATGCTTTACCCTGCAGGCGCTTATCCATGGCCTTAACAGGCACTACTACTCGATCGCGATCAACTACAGGAAGGATGAGCTCGAGCAGAAGATGCTGCTCAACGTGCACAAGCCCAAGTGGACCGACGGCCTGCTGCTGGAGGAGTGGGAAGAACACAGCAAGCAGAATGAAGCCATCGTGAAGGAGATGCTCAACCTGGTCAAGGCCTACAACAAGTCGATCCAGGACGAGATCAACATCCCGCCAGAGAAGCTCGCCATCCAGAACGTGGGCAAGGTCGACCCCAAGAAGCACCTCGAGTCCGACGTCGAGAAGCTCATGGCCAAGAACGCCACCCAGCTCCTAGGCGCCATGCTCGACACCGTCGTCTTCTAAACCGGTCCCTTGGCGATGATGAAGAGATGTGCCTTCCCCTCAACCCTCTTGTTCCTCCTGCTTCAAAAGTAAATAGGTCTTTTCCAACAACTCGTCTTCACCTCTCCCGGCACCCTAACAAGAAGATGATGAATTGAGTCAATCATCAATCGTCCCAGCGGGGCTTCTGTCGGTTCTGCTTGACGTCGCTTCGCCTCTTCTTCTCCTTGAGCCGCTTCTCGATGGCGTAATCAGGCACCTCGGTGGCGATGCGCTCCTTCCGCACGACACACGCGTCGTCCAAGTAGCGCCTGAGTTTGCGGAAGGCCTCATTAAGATTGTGGCCCTGCGTGCGATGCACCGAGGACGTGATCACCATCTCGCCCTCCTTGTTGATGTCGCCCGCTCTGTCGTCGCGAATGATGCATCAGGTTAGCCCTGGGAAGTTGGGATGTACTTCGAGTAAGATGGTGTACCGCTGCTCACGCAAGCGTTCTTTGACGTCGTCTGGTATCCAATCAGCTTCGTTCAAGTTGAATCGAAGCTCTACCTGAAGCAGCGAGCGTGTTGTGAGGAACAGAGAGGTACGGCCACCAGATGTCACATTACACTCATGAGTGCAGCACCTTGGTGTTCACTTTGTTGACGTTCTGCCCTCCTGGCCCGCTGGAACGACTGAATGCAAGCTGTATCTTGTCCCTCGGGATGTTTATATTCAAGGGTTCAATCTCGTAGTCCTCTTCAGGCTCCTGCGTGGAAAAGCTTCGCCAGTACCAACTGCCTTGCTGCCGCTCTAATCGTTCACTCACCGTGGTGGGCCACACCAAACTGCGTGTGTGCACCGTTGTGGCAACTGTGCATGTACCCGCCATGGGCGGGTAGTGCATAGACGGAGATGCCAGACGCGCCCAGCAAGCAAGACCCCTTCGCATCTCACGAGATCGAAGCACGCAGAAGGTACCTTGCATAAATAAAGCGGCAAGAAAAAGAAAGGGAAAAGGAACAAAAAGAAGTCCGTGCTGTTGTTGATGGAAGACGAACGCAACGACGACCTGCCCACGTCTGCAGCAAAGCGGCAGCGAGTTGAGGACGACTTTAATGCCTTAACGAATGCCAATCAGTATGACGATGCGGCGGGCTCAGCGCTGCCGGCAGACTCTAACGATTACAGTCTCGCGACACATACCCCTGCGGGCTCCGAGCAGCAACAGCTATCAGTAGACACTCAGGAAGTGCATGAGGAAGGTGAAGCACCTCTTCCCACGTTGCCGCCACCACACTCGTGGCACATAACTGGACAGGAGGACTGCTTCCAGCAACTCTACGTGGCGGACGAGTTTGCGCAGGGTGGCCACCCCAACAACTTCGTCAAGTTGGCCAAGTGGTACCCGCTCTCCGCTTGAAGCGTGTGTTGTGTGCAGTCGTGTCATAGCTGTAGTCTCTTCAACGGCCACTGAACTGCATTCCCACAGGTCTGCCGATGGGACCTGC
Source organism: Acanthamoeba lenticulata (assembly GCA_002179805.1). NCBI lineage: Eukaryota > Discosea > Longamoebia > Acanthamoebidae > Acanthamoeba > Acanthamoeba lenticulata. The sequence continues at coordinate 47,663 of NAVB01000109.1, read as the reverse complement.
ATTCTGACCACCAGCGAAGACAAGCTTGTCCGCATCTTTGAGCTGTACGCTATCTCGTCCACATCGCCGTTCTGCATTGCTTGACGCCATGTGCGGTGCAGGCCAGCCGATGCAGCTGAGCACAGCTATCGTCTGCAGACGCTGCCCTATGAGGAGAGGAGCTCCTTTGTCCCAACACGCCTGCACTCAGTGCTGCAGGTCCGAGAGGGCGAGACCGTGTACGATGCCTGCTGGTACCCGCACATGAACTCCCAGCGTACGCCTACCACGCCTACCACCATGCAACCCCTCCCGCAGTGTCTTGTGGTTTGTAGCGTTGGTGACGGACTGCGGGAGGCGAATGGCAGAGCCGGGCACGTGCTGCTTCTTGACCACGAGCCGAGACCACCCCATCCACATGTGGGACGCCTTCACTGGCCAGGTACAGCTTCCGACTGCACTTTGCATGTGGTTGGCCGAGTCGCTCACTCTTCAAGGACGTCGCGCGTGGGAGCAGCATCGGGCGACCTACCGCGCCTACGACCACATGGATAATATCACAGCAGCGCTTTCGGTCACCTTCAACCTGACCGCCGACAAGTGCGCAACCGCTCTCTTCCTCGTGTCTCTCGCCTTGGATCATGCGTCTCACGTCGTAGACGTGCATGTGCAGGATCTATGCGGGCTACAGCGGCACCATCCGCATCTTTGACACCGCGTCTCCCGGGCGAAGCTTCCGCACGCTCAACACAAACGACATTGGAAAGAAGGGTAATGCTTCCCCCTCCACTCTCCTTCTCTTTGGTCGAATCGTCATCAACTGCGATGCATGTGACTCAAAGCCTAGTGGGCCTGCAGGGATTGTGTCGTGCCTGGCCTTCAACCCGGACCACAGCGGCTTGCTGGCCGCGGGCTCTTACTCGGGTCTCGTTGGGCTCTACACAGAGGGCCAGCGCGGCGTGGTCTCTGTGCTTGAGGGGCACCGAGGCGGCGTGACGCAGGTACGCCTGCTTCTTCTTGATGCACCGACCCGTCCTGTGCCCTCTTCTGTCTCTGATCAAACTCGTCCTGGTGGCAGGCCCTGTTCACGCCTGACGGCAACTACCTGTTCACGGGAGCAAGAAAGGAGAACACCATCCTGTGCTGGGACATCAGGAACACGGGCCAGGTGCTCATGCGCCTCTCCCGGCTGGTCGACACAAACCAGCACATCCACTTTGACATCGACCCCACGGGCAGATACCTCATCACCGCCAGCCAGGTCCGTGAGCTCCTCATCTCTTCCACGTATCCTTCTGACGCATTTCTCATTCTTCTTTCTCGACAGGATGCGCGAGCTTATGTGTACGACCTGCAGACAGGCGGGATGGTGGGCGAGCTGGCAGGCCACACCGGTGCGGGCTAGCGTGCCTGGGTATGGTGGTGGTGGGCCGGTCTGACCTGTGCGCAACACCCTCCGTGCTGGTGCAGATGTGGTCAACACGGCCGCCTTTCATCCGTTTGCGCCGCTGGTGGCCACGGCGACGGGAGACCGCAAATACTTTGTGCAGATGAAGAACTTCCCAACAACGACTGCCGACGACGAACGTGAAGAGGAGCAGATCCCAGCGACAGTAGCCACGGTGGCAAACAGCACTAGTTCAACAGCAGACCAGTCAAGAGAAGGGGCCAAGAACGACCGCGTAGCTGGGGACGCAGCAGCCGCCGAAGGCGACAAGTCTACGCAGCCTGTGCAGGAAAACGTTCTGGCGCTCTGGTGCCAGCTCGCGCGACCACCATTACTAAGCGAAGCCGCGTCATGACCGGTTTTTTGTTTTTGTGTTGTGAGATCGCCGCGTGCAAGACCTCACGCGACTGCCATGGCAGCGCGGGACGTCGCTATGCACAAACGGGAATCTGGTCCTATGTGATGACTTTATTTTATTGTGATTATAAGTCCGGTGGCCACTGAGTTTCATGCCAGTCTGCAGGCGGGCAACCTGCACCCAACATGCCAGTTGCCTGCTCAAATGATGACAATGTGGTGGCGCCACTGGGGGGGTGGTACTGGTGCTAGCATTGGGGCGACCAGACGTCTCGAGCAGGACGCCGTACGAAGCCACACAAGAGCGGTGGTGGAAATTCAGGCTAGTTGGGCGCAGGGCTGCCGGTGCTGGGCGGCGGCCTTGGTGGGAAAGTGGTGGTGACTTAGCAATCAGGCCGCCTTCCCTGGGAATCCCTGTGAGACAAGCTTTTCCTCGACAGTTCCTAGTGCGCCCGGAGCACGGAGGGCGCTCATTGGCTAGCACGCAATCAAGCGGGCCCTGGTTGCGGGAGCATGCGGTGAACGGCGAAATGACGCGCCAGCTCGACGCCCCACAGGCCGAGACGCTACAAAAGCGGGTTTATCTCTTCGCGTTCCATTATTCTCTTTCGCCCAGCAGTCGAGGCAGCTTCCCCTACAGCAGACCCCGTCATTCTTACCGCGACCCTTGCCACACTTACGGGCAGACGTCGTAGTACTCCGCTCCCTTCTCTTCTTCTGCAGCCAACTCCTGCACAACCACCAACAACCACCAACCCCGACCACACCGCCGATAGAAAGCAGTCTGCAGCCAGCATGGCCACCACACAGAGGACCACACGCTCACGCACAAATCGCTCTATGCGCTTCAACAAGCTCGTAGAGTTGACCTCCGCCCTCTCCGAAGCCGACAAGGACACCAAGTACGTGCAACTCCTTTTCTTCATCTTCCTCATCTTCCACATCTCTTGTTGTTTTCGATTGGTTGTCCACACGATCCCTGCATCCCTACTACACGATGCAGGTGCATCCAAAGCCCCTACTTTCTTTCTCCTTCAAAATTTCATCTCCATCGACTTCTGTGCGCAATCAGTTTTTTCGTGGAGGTTTCTCCTGCACGGGCCTTTCCTGCTCTTTTCTGCTCATTTTCCCGCCCAATCGATCGGCGAGTTTTTAGGCAATTAGAGGCTAATTAAATTTTCTCCACCAATCGCAGAGATAAGCTGGATGCCGCGGAAATCCTGTCGCTCCTTGGTGTGGGCGCTGCAGCCGGATCACGGAGCAGCTCCACCCACCACCAGCAGAACGAGTCCCCTCGTGGCCAGAACGCCTTCTCCGGTGCTGCGCAACAGCCGACTGTCGTCGTTGTCCGCGGGCCCAGCCCGAAGAAGCTCCCGCTTCCGCCCATCGTGCCCGTTGTGGCCGCGCCAGCTCCTGCACCGGCCCACCTTCACACAGCCCCTCCTGCGGCTGCTGGGCCTCAGCTGCAGGCCATCCGCCCTGCCGTGGCCAGGCCCGCCGTCACTGCCGCCGCCGGCCCCGCCCCGGTGCAAGCCAGCCCGGCCAAGGTCGCCTCGGTGCGCCCGTCGGCTGTCGTAACTCCGGTGGAGGGCGAGAAGAAGAGGAAGCGGTCGAAGACGACCCCCGAGCAGCTCCGCATTCTGATGGACGAGTTCAACCGCGAGCCCATGCCCAACGCGACCACCCGACAGACTTTGGCCGCCCAGCTCGACATGACCCCGCGCAGCGTTCAGATCTGGTTCCAGAACATGCGGGCCAAGGTCAAGAAGGCCGCCAACACCAGCAGTAGCACAGCCGGCAGCGCCCCGGGCGACGAGAAAAAGTCCGCCACCGGTTCCAGCGCCGCCAGCCCCTCGCTCACAGACAGTGAGTCCGACGGGCCTGCGAGGAAGCGCGCGCGCGTGGTTGGCGAGGAGGACAGCAACAAGATGGCCGTCGTCGTCGAGCAGTCCCCGATCCGGCGAAATAGCCTCACGCCGACCCAGCCGGCTGCCGTGGCCCCAGCCAAGATCGTCGGCGGCCCTCAGTCGGCCTTTGCTCCGGTTGCCGCCACGGCCAGCTCTCCGATCAAGGTGACCGAGGCCCCGGCGGGCAAGCTTCCCCTGCCGGTCATCCACCACGGCCACCACCAACAGCCCATCTTCGGGGTGCCGCTCCAGTACATCCCGCAGTCCTACCACTGCGACCAGCTCAAGCGAGCCCTGCCCGCCATCGCCGTCATATCCACCTCACAGATGACGGCCTGAGAGCAAGCTTGGCCGAGCTTGCGCGCCCCCGCCGTGCTGCACCTGCGGTCGGCTGGGGCGGTGTACAGAAGCAGCAGTTTTGTGATTTGTATAGTCTTGTGTAGTGTAGCTCTACATGCCACCCCCTCCCTCTTTATCTCTTCTCTTGCGATGAATAGTCATTAAACCCCCGATTTCGATACCCCCCCTACACTTCTTTGTTGCGCCCCACTTTGCTCCAAGGTTTCTTCTGCGACCGACCACCCAGATGGACAACAAGTGTGTTGTTGCAACAACGTTAAAATAGTATACAGCGCTCACAATCAATGAGTGCGGCCGCCTTTACGCGGTCCATGCACTCGTGGCACCAGAAGTACTGCGCCCCGGCGCCGTGCATGGTTGGCGCGATGGATACACACGCGATGCAAAAGTTCCTTCTGCAACTGCGCTGGATGCACTGATGCGTGGCCGGCACCCCTGGGTGGTTGGCGCAGTAGGGGAATGAAAAGGGAGGGTGCACGGCAGCAGTTTGCTGGTGAGAGGTTTTCTGCTCCTGCAAGCCGGTAATGATCTTGAGCCGGTCTCCCATCTTTGAAACACCCAGCTCTTTCAGTTCTGTGTGCCCAAGCCTGCCCAAGTCTTCCACAAAGATACCTACGAACACAAAGAACACAAAGAAAACGCGTTCAGCAGGCGAAGAACACGTCTGGGGTATATCTAGAATGCAAGCCGAACCTTCTTTCTCCATCTGTTGCGAGTACCGTGCAGCGTCGGCATCGTCTACCCCGAGCTGGCGCAGTTTCTCGCGTAGGGGCTGGGCCATGGTGCAATGTCGGAACAAAAACTAACCACTGTGGTTCTTGGAGCGCATTTGCGTTGTTTGCTCCAAACAAAAACTTGCGTGGAAGTATTTGTTAAACCAAAAAGATGGATAGTTCGCTTGACAAATACAATATTATCTGGCCATGTTTTGAATACCGACGAAAAGGCGGGCAGGAAAAATGCAATAAAAGAAACGGAAGCATGACGGAAGAAATTCCGGACGCCACGTTCGGTTAACAACTGGCCCGACACTCAACTCCGTTGGGCTGCAGGAGTACAAATGAGTCCCGGGCGTGCCAGACACTCCTCAACCACCACGCTTACCGCCGATGGCCGAGCTACTCATGACTTCGTACCTGCACGAGCGCGTCGGCGCGCTGGCCCAAAATGACGTCTTCTCCGGCGGCCTCATGCTTGTTGTGGTCGGCCTGGTGGCGGCCTACCTGCACTGGCTGTCCCAGGTTTTGTGGGACCGCCTCCAGAGCCAGTTCAAGGTGTCGCTCGAGGTGCGCAAGGAGGACGAGGCCTTTCACTGGCTGATGCGGTGGCTCGCCCTTCAAACGGAGAAGGCTAACGGGCGCGAGCTGAGCATCCTCACCACGCGCGAGAACGAGCGCGACCGGTGGGACGGCGCCGAAGCCGCCAGCAAGCCTGAACTGCGCTTCGGGCCGGCGCCCGGCCTCCACTTCCTGCGTTTCCGCGGGCGGTGGATCAGCGTAGAGCGCATCATCAAGGAGAACCAGTTTGGCGGCAGCGCTGGCCACAACGGACTCGAGCTCCAGGAAACCCTGAAGCTCACCACCTACGGGCGCGACCCTCAGATTCTCAAGGACATCGCCACGGGCGCCATGAACCACGCCCTGGGCGAGGAGCTGGGCAAGACCCTCATCTTCCAGCCCAAGTACGGATGGACCGGCAACTGGCGCAAGCTGATGGCCATCGAGAAGCGCGCCATCGCCTCGGTCCACTTCCCCGCGGGCGTGCTCGAGCGGCTGCTTGACGAAGTGCGCGAGTTCTTCTCCATGCGCGACTGGTACAAGCGTCGAGGCATCCCGCACCGGCGCGGCCTCATGCTCTACGGCCCGCCCGGCAACGGCAAGTCGTCCTTTGCCGCGGCGCTGGCCGGCGAGCTCAACCTCAACCTGTGCGTCATCAGCCTGGCCAACTCGAGCCTCGATGACGACGACCTCCAGGAGTACATGCGCAAGATGCCCAAGGGCAGTATCCTCCTGCTCGAGGACATCGACGCCGCCTTCGTCCACAGGAGGAAGAACGCCGATGCCGGCAACATCAGCAAGGTCACCTTCAGCGGCCTGCTCAACGCGCTCGACGGCGCCGTCGCCTTCGAGGGCTCGCTGGTGCTCATGACCACCAACCACCGCGAGAAGCTCGACCCGGCCCTCACCCGCCCCGGCCGTGTGGACTCGGCCATCTACGTGGGCCTCGCCCAGCGCGACCAGATCGAGCGCCTCTTCGCCTACTTCTACCAGCCCTGGGAGGCCTCCGCCGCGCTCGACGCCGACTCCAGCGACTTTGAGCAGACCGCCGCCGGCGGGTCTGCGGTGAGCAAGAAGAAGCTCCTCGCACGCCAGGAGGAGATCGAGCGCGAACGCACCCGCGTCGCCAAGCTGGCCGCCAGGTTCGCCGGGCTGGTGCCCGACGAGAAGGTGTCCATGGCCAGCATCCAGGGCTACCTCCTGCGCTTCAAGCTGGACCCGCAGGCGGCGATCGACAACCTGGACTCGTTCGTGGCCGAGGAGCTGGCCCGCATGGCCGAGGAGGAGGCCCGGCGCAAGAAGGAGGAGGAGCTCGCCGAGGAAGAGGAGCGGAAGGAAAAGGAGAAGGAGAAGAAGGAAAAGGAGGAGCAGGCGAGTTCCTCCTCGACGTCAAAGACTGAGGAGGAGGAGAAGAAGGTCGATGCTAAGGACAGCACGGAGACAGCCACCAGCGTGGACGTCGTTGCTGCTTGAGTCTCTCATCTCCCACCTGTACATAAAATTATTTATTTGATTTTAAATTAAAAAAAAAAAATGATCAACAAAACAAGTCTTTTGCTTCATCGGCCTGGTTCTGCTGCTGCTGGGCGTGATGCTCGGCGAGCCCGAGCCACCAGGGCAGGGAGCAGGGCGAGGGAACCGATGAGGGCCAACTTGCCCACGGTCCCCGGGGTGAGCACGTCCTGCAGCGAAGTGATCTCCTGGAGCAGCTGCCCGGCCTCGACCATCACAAAGTTGAGGGGCAACGTGCCTGAACCACAACACACAAAAAAGGTGGGCGTGATGAGCAACTCAACTCCAGCTTGATCAACGACTCCCCAAGCTGCAGGCACCGATGAGAACGGAGAAGAAGAAAGGCCAGAAGGGCACACCGGCGATCGGCGCCGCCATGTTGAGGAACCTGCGCGAGCCGGCCGAGCGTCACACAGGGTGGGGCCGAACGTCAACGCGGGACGATGTGTGGCTTACCAATGTGGAGTCATCGGCATGGCGCGGATGAAGAGCAAGTAGTAGAACAGGTCGCCCTCGTGCTTCTTGATCTTCTGTTGTAGCTTGGCCAAGCGTTCCGGGGACAGATGGGCCACGGGGCCTCGGCCCAGGGCGTAGGCCCCCATGAAGCAGACCGAGGAGCCAACCGACCGTGCCTGGCCAAAGCATGAAAGAAGAAATCATGTGTCATGGGACGCGTACGGTCGTGCGCGTCTGCTGGCGTGTGGGGCGCACAATCGAGGCGCCCAGCAGGCCGATGGGCAGTCCGAACAGAGCGCCCAACATCATGTTGAACAGGGGCAAGCCCGGCAAGCTGTAGGACTCCTTTCTTGTAGCAGCATCACGCCCCCCGTCGGTGGACTGTCGGCGGCTTGCGGGGGAGCAAAGAAAGGAGTGGTGTACATGATGAAGAGAACCACCAGCGTGCTCCACACAAGTACGGGCTGCTCCTGCTTCAGCTCTTCCAGCAAGGCGTGCAGTTCTCGCAAGTCTGCCAATGAGGTGGGCACGAACCAACCGCCTTCCTAGCGGCCCAACAGGTCACTCAGCAAGGGGCCCTGTAGAAGGAGAAGAAAAAAAAAAGACGTAGGGCACCCGAGGAGACAATGTTGTGGCGTGGGACAGCAGCCACGCGGCCAGCGCGAAGAGCGCACATGAAAGCAAGAGGAACGCCCACCTGAGCGCCATCTGTGGCACCACGGAGGCGGGCAGTGGGAAATGGGGAAGAAAAGGCCTCTCTTTTCATTTTCTTGTTGGCTTCTGGTGGAACAGACACGCCCTTGTGTTGTTGTCCTTTGAGGACTGCTCTCGGCCTGTTGGCTTTCAGCGGCTCGCTTGTCACAGGCTGAATACAAGAATGGCGTCTAGCGTGCAAGAAGATAAGCGAACTTCAGAGGGCTTAAACAATAGTGGGTCTGGTGTTCCCAACTCGCGACCGACCATCGCAACCAAGCTTAGCGACCTTCGACCTTGTACGCAGCCTTTATCTTCTCTGCACTTGTCCAGCAGCTGCGCACCACACTCACCTTGTGTCTCGTCTTCTGGCGTGCTTGGCACTTCTTCTTCTTCTTTCGAAGACATGAAGAACCTCACGTGTGTCTTCATCGTGCTGGAGAAGCTTGGTGCTTCACCTTTCTCCTTTTTTCATCCTGTCTCTTGCAGCGACACACGCCATCAAGTTGACCAGCTCTCGTGGTGTCCTTGGCCAGGTCCTAAGGCGGGCGAAGATCCCAAGATCAGTCAGTGCCTCGTCGCGGACGCCAGCGCATCCATCCTCTTGTCCTTGTGGGACACGCAGGGCGACAGTTTGCAACCGGGCGACATTATTCGTCTCTCCTCTGGGTTGCGTCTCTTTTACCACTTCTTCTTCCTCTTCTGCAGTGCGCATTCAAAGGATCTCATTTGCAAGTGACCTCTCAGGTACTGCACCTTGTTCAAGAACGCGCTGATCCTGTGCTCTGGGCGATACGGCGTCCTGGAGCGAATAGGCGAGTACGTGCGTTCGCTCTTCGCGTGAACTCAACCAACGGCTGACCAGACCCTCTCCTCGATCCGCCTCCAGGTTCACGATGGTGTTCTCGGAAACGCCCAACATGAGCACCCTGGGCTGGGCCACCGACCCACAAAACCCGAAAATCCTCGTACGCCTGATCATCCTCTGCAGGGGCAGTTGTGGCAACAGTTTCTGAAGCGCCACTTACCGATCTGTGGCCGGTGGACCAGATGCCAATCCGGCCGTCGGCACCAACGCCGCCAACGCCCGAGAGCAAGCGGACTTGAGCTCGTGCTGCACTCTCTGCCTTCTCTGCTGCTCACTCTTGCAACACCTGTACAATACGATCACGACAACCTTCTTTATTCGTCACGATCTCGATTCAGTGGCTGCGGCTTGCTGGCTTATTTGACGGTGGCCTTGGAGCGGATCTTGTTCTCGATGTCGTCTCGGTCGAGATCGGCCACGGTGGCGGCCTGGATAGGGAGCGTCATCCCGTTGGCCCACCCGTCGATGATGCCCTTGATGCCCTTGGAGAACATGCTCGCCCGCATGCGGTCCTTGACCGACGGGCCGTCCTCGGGCGCCCAGAGGATGAACACCAGGCGCGACCGCACAACGTTGTCGGAGTGAGCCCGCCAAGGCACCTGTGCCACGGCCATGCGGCACTGATTGCGCGGGAGGCTGGCCGCTAGGTCTTCCCATGAGCTCTTGTCCGTGGTGGAGGAGACGTCGAGGGTCAGGGTGGCCTCGGTGCCCTCGGCAAACTTGAGCGTGCAAAAGGGCACACGCTCAAGCACGGCGTCGTCGGTAAAGTCGAAGCGGCGAGTCACGGCCTCAACGACAGCTCGGACGTCCTCGGTCACCTTGGCGGCTCCTGTTCCGGATACGATCGACATGTTCTTGGTTTGCTGGATTGTTGTAGTGATGTTCGCTGGGCTGGTACCCTTCTTTTATGGTGGCCATCTTCAAAGAACCTCCCCCCCCCTTTGGTCGAGGAAGGTATGTTCTTTGAAGCGGACGTCCGGATTGTGAAGCAGGCACGCAAGTTCAGCGAATAAAAACGCAAAACAAAAAACGGAAAAAAAAAGTTTAGAGCTCGTCAGCACGCTTCTCGTTGTGGGTGATGATGACAGCGGAAGAAGAGCTGAAGGTGGACGCCGGAAGAGAGCCAACGAACACGCGAATGTCGGTCGCCAGCACCTGCGGCTCCTCGAGAGCGGCAAAGTGACCGCCCGCCTGCATCTCGGTCCAGCGGGTGATGTTGTAGTAATAGCTGGCCCAGCTGCGCGGCCAACGCGACACCTCCTTCGGGAAGACCGCCACGCCTGTGGCCCGGACAAACGTGTTGAGAGCGAGGACCAATGTCTACGAAGGAGAGCTGCACGTACCGGTGGGGACGGAGACGTAGAGGCGGCTGCCCTTCTGGAACACAGAGTCTGCCGAGTGGAACATCTCGTAGTAGAGGCGCATGCTCGACGTGATGCTCTGCGACCACCAGTAGATCATCCTACGTAGAAACATCATCACCACGGTCATAGTATGAGGAGGTGATTCCTTGTTGCCCCTACAAGAATGCCCACGTACACGTTGGTGAGGAGCTCGTCCTTGGTGAACCGCTTCTCCAGGTCACCCCCGCAGTCGCTCCAGGTCCTGAATTTCTGCATTTTTGTCACACGTCGAGAAGAAGGTGAGCTTCTGCCTTGGTAGACTCGAGCCGCGCGTACGTACCTCGATGATGTAGGCCGCCAGGCCGACGGGCGAGTCGTTGAGTGCATAGCCCACGGTGTGCGGTCGCGTCGCCTGCAGGTGCAGGTACCTGCCCCCCCCCCGTGTGTTTATAAATTGTGCTCGCGCGAGGGCAACAAGGCTTTGCGTCATACCCGCTCTCTTCGAGGATCACGGAGGCGGTGGCCCAGATGTTTTCGCGCTCGCGGGGCGTGTAGAAGAGGCTCGGGAACAGATACGACACGCCCAGCTTCAGGAGCGCCCACAGGCCTATCATGTGGTGGTGATGATGACGAAGATGAGCAATAATTGGAAAAAGAAGCAGCGGCGGTGACGAACCCTTGTCGGTGGGCGGGCCCGTGGCGAGGAAGTTGAGGTGAAGCGCGCGGCAGTGCTCCGGCGCCTGCGCGGCCATCTCGGTGCTGACGGCGCTGCCCCAATCGCCGCCCTGCGCCACGAACTCGGTGTAGCCCAAGCGCTTCATCAACTGTCGTGTTGTCAACACGCGCAAGGCCATGAGAACGAATGAGCAAACAAGCCATCGGGCGAAGAAGCGGACAATGATATCGCGCTCATGCCTTGATGAACATGGAGGCGATCTTGGTGGGGTCATAGCCAGGCGTCTTGGGCGCTTCAGAGAAGCCGTAGCCGGGCAGACTCGGGCACACGACATGGAAGGACACGTCGGCCTTCTCGTCTGCGTTGTCACAGTGGCGGAGATCAGCTTCCACGTCGAGCTCGCGACGTCTCTGATGATTGATTGGGTGGTACCGGTGAGGAGGGGGATGATCTTGGTGCACTCGAGCACGGAGCCCGGCCACCCGTGAGACACGATCAGGGGGATCGCCGCAGGCGACTTGGAACGCACGTGCATGAAGTGCACCGACAGTCCATCAATCACTGGAGTTGTGCACAAAAGGCACACTTTAGATGAGCTCCTTGTAAAGATGATAACGCAGTCACCACCAGATTTTGAGGGCCGAGTACGCACCGGTGGTGAACTGAGGGAAGGCGTTAAGGCGCGCCTGCTGCTCGGTCCAGTTGTAATGGTTCAGCCAATAGTCGGTGAGCTCGCGCGTGTAGCCCACCTCGGTGCCGTAGACCCAGGGCTCGGCCGTTTGAAAGGTGTCGAGCGGGGGCGGGAAGCGCGTGTGGGCCAGGCGCTGGTGCAGGTCGTCCACGGCGCTCTCGGGCACGTCGATGACGAACGGACGCACTTCCTCGCCACTTGCCTCGGTACTGTCGTTGCGCCAGAAAGAGGGAAGCTCGTTAGGAAGGTGAACCAACAAGTCAAAATGGCGCTTGTGGGTAGGCAACAACGAACGAGGCAGGCACCACTTGGGCAGAGGCCAGCGCAATTAAGAACACTGAAACGAACACGACAAGGGTACAAGACCGCGGGAGTGTCATCACCATCTTCTGTTACGGCAGTTGTAGAATCATGGCAAAAACGACCACCACAGTTCCTGATGACCCAGTAATAAATCGGCGATTGGTTCGGAAGCACCCGCGGGGCCTTTTTCTTCCAGCAAATTACAAAAAAGGGACATTAACTCTCTACTCAGGGGAGGAGGATAGCCGCGTGCATGCTGGGAAGCCGCTCCGCGAGGACCCCAGTGGCGCTGGCGGTGGAAACATCTCTGGCTTCCAAGGCGGGTTCGTTGGTCTGCACCCAATCAAAAAGAGCAAATGAATGCCTTTGGGTGAGTCCAACGAGAAGCAGGGAGGAGGAGAAGCAAGGACGAGACCTGCAGCGGAAACGACGATGCGAGCGGTGCATCGACCACTTCGTCCGTGAAAGTCTTGCTCCTCGCGCGCCCGACGCGAATCTCCCCCGGCGTGGTGAGTCCATCTGCGCCCAGGGTGGGAGGACAACATTTGGCGCGAAAGATGAATTGAGGAGTAAGTCGCCTGCTCATGAAATGAGCATCAGGATTGGGGAGTCGACGCACTCTGGTCGGTCAACGAGGATCGGCTAAATGGCTGTACATCGACCGTCCACTTGCCCAGTGGCACCACCGGCCGACTGTCCACCTCTGCCCAAGAAGAGCGGTAAGCGCCTCCCCGGAAGATGCAAACGGCAAGGAGGCGTTACCAAGAGGGATGTGAGGTCGCTTGTCGGAGAAGGAGTAGGGCCAGGTCATCTCACGCTGGGCGATGTTGTCCTCGTCTTCCTCCTGCTCCGCCTGCTCGCTCAACTGTTGTTGTCGCCCATACTCTCAGAAGAGGCGCGGCGGTGCCGTGTGGACAGGGTGGTCAGGTATATAAATATATGTACGTCAAGAGTCTCCTGCATGAAATGGCGTCGCGCCAGGAGCAGGTGTCGGAGGTCATTGAACGAGCTTCGCTTGCTCTCCTGCTTTGCGGTGCTCTTTTCGTTCTCCTGAAGGCTGCTAAACCAAGTCACAGGATTTGACCGTGTGTCACGTGCGTCAGCGCAAGGCGCAGGACCAAGAACGATGAGAGGAAGAGACGAACGACTGGTGCACAATCCAGGCCGAGGCCGCCTGGTTACGGAGCTCCGATTGCACTTTCCCATCCTTCCACAAGATCACCTGCACGTGTGCCACGGCCCCCGCCGTGTGTCTGTCTGTCAGGCGTTTGGCAGAAAAAGGGACAGGGCCTGGTGTCTGGTACCAGGTTGTCCGCTCCGCACGAGGCCACGCTGTTCTCGTTGAGCGCGATCAGGTCATGCACGGCGCCCGAATGCCCCAGCATGTCTCCCTGCACCGCGGTGGAGCTGTGTCTGAGCTTCGTGTGGCCACACACACACACACACAGACAAGCACGAGGGGAGGAGGCAGTCCGAGGTGGCGCACCAGTGGTCGGGGCTGGGCAGGCTGTTGTTTCTGTGGTCGTCGTCGCGACGCGGATGCGCCAGTGCCCTTCGACCGCGTCGGGATCTCCCAGATTTTGATCGACGAGTCCGCCGAGCACGAGGCCAGCCGCAACCTACAATTTAACATAATAACAAGCCAATTTAAACGTAATTGCAAATAAATAAAATATTAATGAAAAAATAGTTACCCTTTGTAGAGGGACACGAGCCGGAGGACGGGAGCGTCGTGGGCCTCTTTGCTCTCGATCACGCAGTCGCCGTGGGCCACGTCGTAAACCCGAAATCCTCGACCGATGGCGGCGCACAGATACCGCTGCCAAGAGAAGTGAGCAACACAGCAGGCATGAGGGCGAGGGGAAGGCGGTGACTGAGGGCGCACCGCGGAGAGGAGAGCAAAGTGGTTGACAGGACAGATGTAGGAGTGGTTCTCAAAGTACTTCTCCGGGAACTCAAGGACCCGCAGCGGAGTGAGCGTCTCTGACTGCCAGAGGACGATGCTCCCGTCCAACGACCCCGACACGAACAACTTGTCTGTAACCGATCCCACAAGCGCGGGGAGGTGAATCGCTCGACTCGGCAAAAGCACATGCGCATTTACACGTACCCGTGATGTTGAAGAGACACTGTACCGACTCTCGATGGTAGGCCAGCAGCTTGTCAAACTTGAGAGTGTCGGTGTTATATACAACTGTGTTGATATGGCTTGAGGTCAGGCGGCCCGGCAGCAGGAAAGAGATGAGGTTGGTGGTGGGGGAGGAAGAGGAGGGATCGGTGTACAGAGATAGGAAGAGTGTGAGGCCGTGACCAAGCGTTTGCCGCTGATGGGTAGCAAGCAATAGAGGTCTGCGATGATCGTCGAATGTCAGCTGTGAAGTGGGCACACCACCACATGGTGAAGACGAGGTGCGCACTTTCGTCCTCTTGCCGTTCGATGCACCCGAGAAGTTGAGTCTGCTGGGGCGTGCTCTTCCAAATGCACAGCTGGTTGTCGTTGCCGCCGGAGCAGAACATCGGCGGGTCCTCCTCGGACTCGAGCTTGGCCAAGCACTGCAGCACACACGCATGCAAGACAGACAGCTCGGTGAGCCGTTGGCCTACAGAAAGAGCTATGCACAGGCAAGGCTTTGTGTGTTTCGGGGCCAATCATGCCTTGATGCTTGCCGAGTGGGCATTGTTCAGGACTTGCTCGCATGTGCCGGTGTCGAGGTTCCAGACCTGAATCGGAGGGATGATGGCCACGAATGAGCCTGATTTTGGGCCACAGCCAAACTGAAGTGAGGCGCTGTACCCGGAGGGTCTTGTCAGCCGAGCCAGAGACGAGCGTGTGTTGATCGAGCATGAGGAGGCAGGAGACCTGTCGGGTGTGCCCCCTTTGAATGAATGTGCGGCAAGTGCAGGCGTGAGAGGCAGCATATAGAGCATGGGGAAAGGGTATGACAACTTTGGTGAGCACGTGTGCACGTACTGGAGTTGGCACAACTGTTTGCCCGCAGCCACATTCCACACGATGATGGTGCCGTCATCACCCGCCGTGGCCACCCTGAAGGCGAATGTTCAACCGCTGCTCGTGGGGTGTTCGGTGGGCAACAAACAGCACACTGTGAGCAGGACGTACTTGAAATCGTCGATTTTGTACATAACGCGCACGATGTCGTTGTGCCCTGTGAGGATTTGAAGTTCATTGAGGGGATTTTGCGGTTGTGCGTCCGGCCCTTCTTCATCTGCATCCATTTCTGGCGACCCTTTCGGCTTGCTTCTGCTTTCGCCCCAAACCGTCTTGGCAAGTCTCCTCCTGATGTTGGACTTGGTTGACGTCCCGCCCACCGAGCGTGACCGTCTCTTCTCGAAGCCATCATCTGATTCGTCGTGATTAAGGTCTTTCTCCTCCTTCGCCGATGAGCCGGTTAAATCGCGGATGAAGCCGAAGACGTTCATTCTCCTCCCAGCACCTCACGTCCTTGGCCAAGGACGGCAGCCCGAGCCGACGTGCGGCAAGGTTGAAGATGAAATAATCAGGCGTGGCTTCCGTCTGGCCCAGAAAGAAAAGAAAACGACCTCGAGGTGTGGCCGTGCACGTGGGTAGCGTGTTCGCGATACAAGAAGAAGAATGGGACAGCTCTGCAGAGGAACATCAGGTTGTATTCATGAGGTGAGGCCACTTGAACTTTGTGCACGGGTCCCTGTACTTGGATCAAGGCGAGAGAGGTCATTGGCCAAGATGATCCGCAACGAGCAAGCCCAAAGAATTTTTGTCTGCTGGCTTGTGCAAGCCCTGGGGACCATAAGGCCAGAGAGGGACGAAACCAAAGGAGAAGTTGATGAACCTCATCACGTGTTTGGTGAATATGGTCTCTTCAAGAAGGGCCATCACTACAGTGCTCAGTAGACCGAGTTGCCTGGGAAGGTGAGGGTCTTCGTGGGCGGCGGCACTTGGCCCGGCTCCACCTCGTACTTGTAATGTGGCGCCTGGTGCGCCTCGATGAAGTCAAGCAGCGCGTTGGACAGGTACTGGCTGTGCTTCGTGTAGAGGGCAAGGTTCTCTTCGGAGAAGAGCTGGAAGGACTCGATGCGATCGCACACGGCTTTGTTGAGCAGCGGGTCGAAGAGCGGCATTCCGAACGTCACCTCCACGGGCGTCCACTCGTCTGACTCGGGCGTTCGCTTGCGCTCGGGCACTGGGCTCTTTGCGGTGGCTTCGCCATCGTCACCTTCATCATCTTCATCTTCGTCGCCATCCATAATGTTCGGCACTTCGCCATCTAAGCCCTCGGAAGCGTCGGCCGGTGGTCGCAAGTCGGGCAGGCGAAGTGCGTGTGGGCTGACCATCGTGATGTATCCGAACCCGTACTGAAGGTTGAGCTTCTCTTGCAGCTGAAGTCAACAACACCCAGTATTGAGTGAGCCAACAACGCCCAGGGGCCCTTCCCAGTTTGGCGCGGAGCGATACCTTCTGCACAAACGGGTGATACTCGAGATTCGTCTGGTCATACTCGGTTACTGGTTACGTTCACCACAAGGCCGTGAGCAGGTACTGCATGGACACAAAGTTGACGAAGTGTTGATGACGACATACCTGTGTAGGCATCAGGCGGCGATCGAACGGGGAAGGGCACATGGACCACGGTCGACTTGGTGCCGTAGGCCAGGGCCTGTATCCACACAGACGATGACGTGAGGGCCTCGTTGAGTACTGGCAGCAGATTGACCGTGGGCAACACCGCGGGCTCGTGCTGGCCAGCCGTGAATGTGACGCGGTCGTAGGGCTGTTTCAAAAGAGTCGAAGAAAACTTTAGTGTAGTTCATACTACGCTAGCGGAGGTGGTTGGAAAATCATACCAGTAGCGAGGGCGGCAGTTGTGTAACGCGAACTCCCCGAGGATAGAGGATAGTGGGTGGGCCCGCTCCGATTTCATTATAGACAAAGAGTTTCCACCACATGGAATTAAACTGCTCGCGGCAAAAGCAAGAATGAGGACGGTCTCAGAGCACAGCACACAAGGCGGATACAGTCCAAGCGCGTACCTCTGGTAGAGGTGGGCCAAAGTGGCGAGGCACCACTCGAGTCATCTCCTCGGTTTCAGTTGAGATGGGTGCCATAGATACGAGAACGGCGTAGTTCTTCTCCAATAGCTGTGATGCCAGGACGAGCAAGGTTTAGAATTACCAAATCAAATCTGAATGCAGCGAAGGGGGGGGGGAAGCACCCTGAGTCGAGTGGCCTCGTCGAGGGAGTTAATTCGCTCACAGCGTATGAGGTCGATACCGCCGTCACAATCGGGCAGATCGAGCACTTTTTTGTTGTAGCGGAGGGCCAGAATCGTGTTTTTGAGGCAGATCGCATGATCCACGTAACGCTATAGGACGCAAGGCTGAGATCAGCGACCAGAGAGCATACCACCAGCGGCTACTGGCTGGAGTTGGTATACGTACTTGCGCCTCGCCTTCGGCTTTGGGTTTCACCAGCTGCAGCTCTTCGAGCAGGCTGTCGAGAAACTCGTCTGAAAGCTTACCACGCTCGAACATGGTTACTGCGGCACCATTTCCAGTCAGTCTAGGCGTCATCGCACACAGCGCAAGAGTACAAGAGTCGCACCGGCGTGTGTCTTAAGCCCAGCACCGAGATTGCCCATCATGAGATAGGCTGTGATCGTAGAATCAAACAAAAAGCCGATCCGCTTTGAGTGCTCGACCTTCACCACACATGCTTAGCTCGCGAACGATCAGAAAAGAGCCAGCAACAGAAGCAGATGGCCTACCGTGGGGACGTCAGCTTTGACAAGTGGTGTGGCAATGACAGCACTGATGTCTTCGGTTGAGGCAGTACGGCTAGTGTCGAAGAATGAAGGGTAGTATGATGCGCTGCCCTCTCCATCCTTCTGTGTGAAGGTGAGAGTGACTTCTTTGGACGGCCGCCTGTTGGAGGCCACCGCTGCAGACGCCAGCCATGAAGGGTGCCACCGCGTCTTGGCCTTGCCTCCATCATCAGGGGTCTACGTCGTCCACGAGAAGAAGAGTTGCGGTCAAGATCCCGTCAAGCAAAAATCACAAGCTACTCGGAGGGGATGGTGGCCAAGTACTGGTGGAGTGAGCTCTTCGAAATTCTTCTTCTTGGCGAAGCCGAGACGCAAGTAGAGCGACAACGCTTGCTGTATGTCGAGGTCATACACAAGATGTCAGGAACAGTAGCGGCCAAGAAGTGATCGAGAAAGGAAGAAAGACTGGGTGCCTTGATCATCTGAACATCCATCTGAAGGACGTGAGCCAGCTGCTCTACATTGGTGCGCTCGTCAATTGAAACGAAAAGCTTGTAGAGTAGGTTTTCGAAGTAGTCCCCGCTCACACGGTTCATGACGAAACCCTCCAGTGGCGGGACTGCAAATTAGAGTGCTTTAATTGAGTGCACAGCTCATGCTGAGAGGAAGAGATGGCAACGCACTGATGATATAGTCTTCATCATAGACTGGCACATCGATGTAGATAAGGCCCTTGGTGTAAAGGCTGTGAACCGTGGCCTTATCGACCTCACCGGCTTTGCGTGCACCCACGTCGATAAGCATGTCGATTACAGCGTGTTCCATCTTCGTCGCGTTCTGATTGTCCGGCTAGGGTTAATAAACCAGTCCTTAACACGTACGGGAAGGCACGTACACGAATGTCTTCCTCGCTGACGTAGCCGATGTTGATCTTCCACCAGTGCGCAATGTCAATGGGCACGGGTTGAGTAGGCAGTAGCTCATACAGCGCGCCACGCTTCCGCCTCCAGAGCCATGACTGATCGATGGAGTACGAGATGAGATCAATGTTGGAGGTGTGGGAGGTCCAGATCACCACGGGGTACCTTTCCGCGCACAGTATTCATAGTATCAATGTATTGATTGCGTCCGATACCCAGCAGACGAACGCCTGTGGGCACAGTGAATGCCACGCATGGTCTCAGCTCGAAAAACATTTTGCAAAGATGGTTCATGTGCAGGGTAACGCACAGTCAGAAGCGGTGAAGTTTGGCAGCCTATCGTAAGACCGTTCTGTGTAGTACAACAACGCACAACGCGGATGAGTTGGCGTCATAGAAGACGCACGAAGGGGAGGAGGGACCTTGCTTCATGACATCATGCATCATTTGGAGGTAGTATTTGAATGGCGTTACACGCAAACCTTTCACCATCACGTCGGCCAGGTGATACGGGTACAACTGCGCCGACAGCGGGCATGCCCGGTGGCGTGTGCATTGGTGAGTCTCATGACTCTCAGAGTTATGCACCACAGTGCACGAGAAACCTTACCATGAGGTGGTTGCGACTCCACGCCAGGAGCTCGTCGAAGTATGACTTCTCGCTGGGCACAATAGTGCGCACGAG
This sequence comes from Acanthamoeba lenticulata, assembly GCA_002179805.1. NCBI lineage: Eukaryota > Discosea > Longamoebia > Acanthamoebidae > Acanthamoeba > Acanthamoeba lenticulata. The sequence goes on along the minus strand of NAVB01000109.1, from coordinate 28,430 downwards.
GTGGTCGCGCCACCGCAGCTGGTGCTCGACGGAGTAGAACACCACATACTCTTTCCACACTTCAATTGAGTTGCCGAACAAGTTCCTTACCTTGGGTGGCATAGCCGTCCATGCTACACGATCTAGGATGAAACTTTCCACCTCTTCTTTCTCAGCTTCGGTCAGGTTCGGGCCGATGGATGAGCTTCCTCCCGTCAGATTGCTGAGAGCCAGCATTTTCTCCATTGAAAATCGCACAGCCTTGTGGCGCGATGAATCGATTGCAGCAATCGACCTCGAGCTTGGCCTGCCTTTCTTCTGCAGCTCGGTTTATTGGGGCTAATTGTACAGGAAAAGGAAGAGGAAATTTTCCAACCCGGTCACTCGCTGGGGTGGGAGAACTGCTTGCGATGGTCTGGATTGCGTCGGTAGCATTGCGCGCCGTACCGGCAGGGCGGCCGTTCCCGTTCATCATCACCGGAACCCTCGCTGACCTGCACATTTGTGCCAAAGATAACTGGTTACTTCTGATGAAGAAGAGTGAATCCTAAAGCGGCCGGCCTTTACGTGCTCTTCGTCTTCGCTGTCATCACTGGCCTGCTTCTTCCACTCGGCAGCGTCAAAGCGATCTGGGTCCAAATCCGGGTCAACTTCTTCCTCGTCATCTCTGGTGTCATCTTGGTTCTCTTCATGCAATCCGGCCGCCTCCACGAGCTCGAGATAGTCCCCCATTCGCTCTTTGGCAACACGTGCAGCGTGTCTGCTACCGGCTCTTCGCCGAGGTGGAGCCCCACCGCGCCGTCGATCGCCACTCCTACTTCGTGGTGCTCTTGGCACTGGAGAGGTTGATGATGTAGAAGGCGTTGGAGAACGCGAACGGGCCTTCTTACGGTCAGGCTCTCCACGCGTTGCCACAGTGTCATCCGAGGCGGGTGTGACGGCAGCCACTGGAGTCTCCTCTTCGCTTTCGTGCAACATGCGCTTCTTTGGCTGTGCCTGCGTACTAGTCGTCGTCGTGGGGGTGGGTGCTGCTGTTTTCGCTGCTAATTGCGGAACCGTCGTGGCACCAACATCCACCTGGTCATCTACCTCGAGTACGAGTGGATGCTGGTCAGCAAGGAGGGTGACCACATCACCTGCCCTCAGTATGGCCTCTTCCCCCCGCGACAAGAGCTCCCCTTCTCCTGCTCGTGCTGCCCGTCGCACGTAGACCGGGTTGACTCCCTCTCTGCCGCGCGAGGCCAAAATAGGCCTGTCTCAGCCACCTTCTTGTACAAGACTGTTGTGCAGCTTTGCAAGAGGAAGGAGGTACACAGTAACGGCAAGCGCCGGACCGCGAAGGCTGAGCTGGAGTTGACGTCGGCTGACTCGCTTGTCTGTGACACCCAAGGTGCCCCGTCCAATGTATGTGACTTCGCCCTCCACCAGTTCCACCACCTCTCCATTTTCTTGGTGTCGTAACCTCATCTCGAATGCGCAAGTTGGCTTCAAGAAGGGGAAAAACAATTTCTCCAACGGCTAAATTTTTGGCGCCAAGTTTAATTGCCGCTCAGCCACAGAACGGTGATTTGGCTGCAAAACAAAAACAGCAGAAAAAGAAGAAAAGTCGCCCAAAACTCCTGTTCATCTACTGCTGTTGTGCGGTCTAGTGGCGCAGCTGAGGGGCGAGAAGCGCTTGCCACCGCAATGGAACCGACCTTCGCGTCTCTTCTCTCCAATTCCCTGCGACCAACACGTAGACCCCGGTTACCGGTTCGGTCTAGCACGAGTACAGATCCTGCCGGTCCACTTTACCGCTTCTCTACATACACATCGAGGAAGAGCGAGAGATTCCCGCACTCAACGGCAGCCCTTTACACAACGTAACCTCCTCTTTTCTTCTCCCTTTCGTTTGGCGTCGTAGACAAACTTGAGGGCCATCATTCTGCACAAACACCTACCCGCTGCGAAGATGCAAGGCCAAGACAAACTGCACGCCTTGCTCGAACGATTTGACAAACGCGAGGAAAAGCTTCTCGACACACTCTCATTGAACAAGGAAGAACGAAAGCGTTTGGGCAAGGAGCTGAAGTACCTTCGCGAAGTCCGAGACCAACGCATAGACAAGATCTTGCACGAACCTGGGGCCCCCAGCTCGCCGATGGCTGTGGACAATGATGATGTCACCCAATCACCACGGAAGCGAAAGCGCCGCGCATCCACCATTGACCGAAACCGCAGCGGTGGCAAGCGAAGGGAGACCAACCTGGACCTGCCACCCGAGCTGTGGTGCGAAGTCTTCTCCTTCCTCAGCCGCAAGCAGCTGCTCAGCGCTTCCGTCGTCTGTCACCAGTGGCGGTACGTTCCCCTCTGCCCGACGAGGATTCTTGCTATTCAAGCCCGCGCTTACGTTTGCTCTGGCCTCAATGCAGGAGTCTCGCGTTGCACCAATTCCAACACGTCAACTTGAGTCTGCCCAAGTTCTCACCACCGGAGGAGGTCTTCAGGAAGAAGTTCATCTTCGCTTGTAAGAACCTGCCCTCGCTACGATCCCTGAACCTCACTGGCTGGGGCAACCGAGGCATCAAGGTACGCTCTCTTCAAGCGCAAAAGACTTCTTGATGATTACTGTAGCCTCATCCTCTACGGTCTTTTCCTCATAACGCAGGACATTGGGAACATGCTGGCTCACTTGCCCTCGTCGTCGCTCTTCCACTTGTACCTCGACAACACGCCCTTCCTCGAGGACAAGTACCTTCCGCTGCTTCCGAGCTCGCTTCGGACGCTCTCGCTCTCGCACTGTAACATCTCGACGCGTGGTCTCAAGTATCTGTGCGTGCCGCACCCGCTGCATGCGCCGACCTCGCCATCCCTCCGCTCCGACTCGGACGACGATCTGGACGCGCCGTTGTCGCCTCTCCTGTCTCGCGCAGTCCCGCCGCTCCCGACTCCCTTCCCGCAGCTCCAAACCCTCAACCTATCCTACTGTCCCAACATCACCAACCAGAGCCTCAAGTACCTGCGCTACCTGACGTCACTCACGTCGCTCGACCTCTGCTCGCCGTCGTTCCGGGTTACGAATGAAGGGCTCAAGTCACTGCCGTCGTCGCTGCGGTCGCTCGACATCTCCTACATGGACAAGCTGACTGACGAGGGCATCCGCACCCTCCGTACGGCGTGTCCCGACCTGCAGGTGCTCAACATCTCCAAGTGCAACAAGGTCACCAACGACGGCATGCAGTTCCTGCCGCCCAAGCTGCGCACCATCTTCCTCTCACACTGCTATAACATCACGGACGAGGGCATCGCCCATCTGGCGGTCGCTGTGCCGCTCCTGGAGCACTTCCACTTTGCCTACTCGTCGCTGAGCGACGAGGGTGTCCGTCTGCTGCCGCGCTCCCTCAAGGCCATCAACCTTTCCTTCTGCCCCAAGCTCTCCAACGAGGGCATGAAGCACCTCCCGCCGCAGCTCCACACCGTGCTCCTCTCCTACTCGTACAAGATCACCGACGAGGGGCTCCGGTTGCTGCCGCCGACGGTCACCACGCTCAAGCTCTCCCGCTTCTTCGAGATCAGCGACGAGGGCCTGCGCCATCTGCCGTCTGGGCTTCGCAGCCTCGACCTCTCCCTGTGCGATCGTGTGTCAGACACCGGGCTGGCCAACCTGCCGCCGGCGCTCGCCGAGCTCAACCTGTCGCGATGCGACGGGATCACAGACGCCGGACTGGCGCGCCTGCCGTCGTCGGTCGTCAAGCTCGACCTCTCCTTCGCCAAGCACGTCACCGACGCCTGCCTTCGGGTGCTGCCGCGGGGCCTCACGTGGCTCAACCTGTCGTCCTGCCCGCAGATCACGGGCGATGACCTCAGCGGCCTGCCTCCGAGCCTGGCCCACCTTTTCCTCGCTCACTGCGAGAAGGTGACCGACAAGATCTTTACTACTCTGCCCCATCCCCTCGAGACCCTCGACCTCTCCGCCTGCGCTGGCGTTGTCGAGAAGTATCTCCTCGACAATCACCTCGCGTGAGCCATTTCTTCCTCTTCCTCTACACACGTGCGTTCATATGTAGAAACATGTTGTACATAAACCAACCAGATGTAAATACAACAAAGCGAGCAGGTCTGCACTGAAGGCAGTGAGGGGCAAAAAACTGTTTACACGCCTGATCGCCTCACGGGCGTGGACAACAAACGAACAACAAGATCTTGATGCTCCTCCTCCTGGGCCGCACATCTTGCACCGTCCGTTCTCGAAGTCGTCCTCGCTCTCTCTCTCTCTCGCTCTCTCTCTTTCTCTCTCCGTTCTGCCTTTGTACAGCGCTCCTCTTCCGTCCCTCGTTCCTCAGTGGGGCGGCAGGTGTAAGTCAGCCTCGTGTGGCTAACGGCGATCATGTGTGGGAAGATTTTGTTGGACGAGGTCATGAGATGGTCTGCATGAGCTTGTCGATGGCGCGTAGGAGGTCCTGTTGGGTGCGCGCTGCTACAGCGGGGTCGAGGGTCTTCAGGTAGTCGGCCACTTCGGCCGACTTGCCGTCGAGTATCATTTCCATCAGCCCCTGCACAGAGAACCCATCATTATCGACATGACTCTTCTTCATGATCCAAGCGAAAGTGAAGAGAAGGGCCAGGGTTATCCATACATCCATTCCAAGGGTCCGGGGTTGTTCCTCTTCCTCCTCCACATCGGACACTGTGTCCTCGGTCTCGGTCTCGTCGGCGCGAGCCTTGGAGGGAGTCGAGTTGGGCGAAGTCGTTGCCGATGAGAGGGTGCGGGGAGAGTCCAAGCTGCCCGTTCGCACCATCCCGCCTCCTATGGTGCGCAAAGGCTCCTTCTCTGGCTCTGGCGACGAGATCGCCTTGGGCAGTTTTGGCCGGTCGGCTGCAGCGGCGAGCCTGCTGGACGATGCAGAAGTGGATGGAGAAGAGCCGAGGTCTGCGATCTGGTCGTCGTCGCTGTAATCGGCATCATTTCCATCGGGCTGGCCGGCCAAGAGTTCGAACGAGTTCTGTCCGCCCATCATGGAGCCCTTGGCCAGCATGAGCGATCCCATCTTGATCTTCTTGTTGAAGTCGTCTTCCTCATTCGCCTGGCGGCCATTCATTTCGGGTTAGCGCTCGCAAGGGAATCTGAGAGAGCAGAGGAGTCTCTCGCACCAGCGCAAGCAAGGACGGATCCAACAGATCTTCTGGTCGAAGTGCCCCCTCCTCAGGTTCTTCGTCTGAGGGCTCCGGCACTCGCGTTGGCTCCCCTGACACAGACGTTTGTCCCTGGACACCATGCGGGAATGAGCAGGAGACCATGATAACGAGCAAAGGGCGAACGTACAGTGCCAAAAATGGTGTCGTATTCCTCCACCATGCACCTCACCAGGTTGTTTGACGCCGCGCAGTCCATCAGCGCCGCGGTAACGTTGTCCCCGGGAGGTCGTAAGAGGTTGGGCGCAAAGACGATGGCGATATTGTTGGCCGTCATGAGGTTGTACTCTGAATATTGTGTCACCTTGTGGAGCAGACCTGGGCAGGGCAAGGGTCGGTGGTGGAGTGAGGCAAGGTAGAAGATGAAATGAAGTGCATCTGTTAAGAGGAGCAGAGGTACAAACCAATGAGACGGTAGAGGATGAGCTTGTTGATGAAAGGAAGTAGATCGATGACTCTCCTGATGGACTGTATGTAATCGCCGCTGGAACCGTCGGCTGGGGATGCATCATCAAAACAGGGATGACGCAACGATAATATGAGCTGATGCAGCTGACCGGGGATAGGTAGAAGATAGGACGTACGCATCGCCGCCATCCAGCAGTCGTAGAGCTCGAAGGTGAGAAGGGGATCTCGCGCCTCGCGAAAGAAGAGCTTCAAGGCTCCGGCCACCGCATGAGGGTCGGTCACCTTGCTCAGGTCCACCGGCTCGCCTCGAAGGTAGGCAGCCTTGAGCGCCTTGACTTCACTGACCGACCCCGATATTCGGAACAGACCCTCCGTCTTGAGCCGCTCTGCGCGCAAGGAAGAGGGGCGCCTCATAAGATTGGAGAAGTCCAGACATGATCCAGCTTGAAGCGTGGAAGGCTGTGCAAGGGGAGGAGACAACGGACCTTCCTGCTCGAGGTAGGACACGGTCTCCTCGATGATGGTAGGAATCTTGCCTCGGAACGAGTGCGTGGGGACATCAAAGCGATCGAACTGATTAGGGCTCAGGGCTGGTCGGCCCTTATGACCCTTCTTGACGGGAGTCCTGCGGCGCTTCTCCTTGAGCGCCTCCTTGGCCTCTCGCTTGGCCCGGAGGCTGGCCTCCTTCCTCTCCATCTCCAGTTTCTTCTTTTCCTCTTTCCTCTTCTTCTTGTCAGCATCGCTCTCCTCCTGAAAGGATTGGAGATTGAGAATCAAGCCCTTTATCGCCAAACAAAGAGAGTACGACGCACCCTCTTCCTTACAGCGGGCTCTGGCCCATCTGACGCGATGGCAGCGTAGTTGATCGGGAACCAGCCTTCCTTCTTTCCATAAAAGCCGTGATAATGCGTTCCTTCCTCGTTAATCTTCTCCACCGTGATCAACTGACCTTTCTTGAACTTGAGCTCGTTCTTTTCTTTATGTGCTTGCACCGCCCTCACCACAAAGGGGTGAAGCTTCGTCGTTGTCGACTCCATGTTCCTCAGATTGTGCTGCGGACCGGTTTGCGGTGGTCCAGAGGTTGCCACACCAACTCCCGTTCTTGTTCTCCTTCCTTCAACTCCCTCTACCACTTGAGCCAAGGGTCACTGCCATAAAAGCTGCTCGGCCTGGTTTGGTCCTCTCGACTGGCCATCCCGTCTGCTTCGATTTTTGGCCCCCAAATCCTGCGGAGTTGAGGAGAGGTGAGCTTCCCGCCAAGCGGGGTTGGGGTAGATCGAGCCGTTGATTTCGGGTCTCTAGGGAAGAGCTCCACACGTTGCTCTCAGAGTGGACATCACAGAATGAGGTAAAGCTCCTTGTGCCAGCTCGATTAACAGTGAAGCCGTATCTTCATCTTTCATCTTACTCCGATCGATTGGGGAAAAATGGAGTGATGGTGGCAACGAGCAGGACGCAGGACAGGCCTCGCGGGAGCGGCTCCGCCACTTTATTGCCGGAACGCTGGCTGGAGCTGCTGGCGTGTTCGTGGGCCATCCCTTCGACACTATCAAGGTTCGTTTTGTTTTGCAGCTCGGTTTTTCACGCTGGGGCTACCGGTAGGCTCACTGTTTGGTTGCAGGTGAGGCTGCAGGCGCTGTCGGGCTCGTACAAGGGACCGTTGCAGTGCTTCACGCAGACCCTCCGACGCGAGGGCGTGCGCGGTCTGTACAAGGGCCTTTCGTCTCCCATAACAGGGGATTCGCTTACCAACTGCATCGTGTTTGGCGTCTACGGCCTCACGCGACGCGCACAACTGGACGCAGACCAAACCGAGGAGCACTTTCCCACGCTGAGCCTCACCCAGATCGGGCTGGCTGGCGGGGCAGCTGGCCTGATTGGCGGCGTCATCCAATCCCCAGTGGAGCTCATCAAGATCAAACTCCAGGTGCAGACGGGCGAGGGCACGCGAATCTACTCTGGTCCTATCGACTGCATCAAAAAGATCGTCAAGGCCGACGGAATCCAGGGCCTTGCTCGGGGCTTGACAGCCACCTGGTGGCGCGACATTCCCGGCTTTGCGGCCTATTTTGTAGTCTATGAGGGCCTGCGAAGGTGCGTAGCGACGCACTCCGCCTCCGCGTGCGCAATTGCTGACTCCCCCTTTCTACATCAGGCAGTGGGCAGCTGATCCGCTGCGACCAGACGATGTGTCGCCGGTGAAGCAGTTGATTGCTGGCGGGCTGGGTGGTATTGCGGCGTGGGGCATCTCCTACCCGATCGACGTGGTCAAGTCACGGCTGCAGACTTCATCAAAGGCCGAGTATTCTGGCCTCTGGGATTGTGCTGTCAAAAGCTACCGGGCCGAGGGGCACCGGGTGTTTGTCACCGGTCTGGGCACGACCGTCGTGCGTTCCTTCCCTGTGAACGCGGTCATCTTCCTTGTGTACGAGATCCTCATCAAAGCCATTCCCGTGTGAAGAAATGGCGAATTCGGAATAATAAAAAGAGCGAAGCGAAGCGAAAACGGGACCATCTACAAACTGGGCACCGGCCCAACCGTAACGGCGTCATCAAGCTCTGGCCGCAGGAGTGTGCCCGGAGGTCGGCCTTCGGAGTCGGGCCAGGACGAGGAGTCCGGACTCCTCAGCTGGAAGGAACGCGGAAAACCATAAGCAGGGTGAATTTTCCGGACGTACAAGAGGGACAAGCGAGGAATAGGGAAAATTGTCTTTGTTAAACCTTAGACTGCAACTTCAGAATATATTTCTGCTGTGGGCGATGAAGATACGCCAGTCGTCTCCAGGCGTGTCCCGTTGATCCCGGTGAGAGTGTTGCGGTCTTTGGCCAATGCGCTCCATCGAGTGATGCGTGTGGCGCTGCCTGACTGTTGGCACAGATAACTGATGCCCCCACTTATCCATCTCTCCTTCTATCCTCAGTTGTAACAAAATGATAAAAAATTTTAACTCTATCAAATTATCGGTGGCGAGCCGTAAGGGGGAGGGATACCCTCCCGTCAACACGGGCTCGGTGTTTGCGTGCACGCATTCCGCGCGGCCTTCACTGTCCGTTGCCTTCGCGGTTGATAAAACATGATGATATGAATGTGGCTTACCCGGCGCAGGGAATTAGTAATGTATTAAATTTTTTTCAAATTACAAGTAAGAGACAGTGCTCGCAGTTGAGGGTTACTTAGAAGGACCTTTAATCCCGTGGTCGGGTTCCCCCACCTGTCAGACAATCTTCCTCCGTGCCGGCATGTCCCGTCCACAGTGGAGGAACTGGCGGTAGCTCAGTTGGTAGAGCGCGTAAACATAGTCCCCTGACCATGCCACTCCCTTTTTATAAATCAGGGGCCTGCCACCTTCAGCCGTAGTGGGGTGCATTGTCTAAGCTCTGCTGGCTTTGGATGTGTTTAAGAAAATGATCTCCCCCGCCGGGATTTGAACCCGGGTCGTCCGCGTGACAGGCGGAAATGCTAGCCAACTACACCACAGGGGACTTGTTGATTGTGTGACAACACAACAAATGTGCATAAGTTAAGGCCGCCAGGAAAAAGAGAAGAAACAAAATTTGCCATTTCACAAAACAAAAATCAAGACGCGTTGTCAATTGCATGATGGAAGCACAACGGAAGCAGGATGCGTCTGGCCTGCTGTCCAAGCTTGGTGGCTTGCGTGTTGCCAAGGAAAACACACCACGCTATGACGAAATTGTAGCAAATCTCGACAGTGTTTTGCCACACTGGGACAGAATCAAAACCGGAACACTTCCCAATGGTCTGCGTTACTACATTCAACCAAATTCAGTGCGTTTCGAATCCCCATTTGCTGTTTGACTCCCATCCTAGTGCGAAAATCTCACGCTGCGCTCCCTCACAGACTCCGCCTAATACCTTCGACGCCTACCTCCGTGTTCATGTGGGCTCATTGGCTGAAGACGACGATCAACAGGGCATTGCACACTACGTCGAGCATCTAGTATTCATGGGTGCGCACCCGCGCCGCTAGCTGCTGGCTGCGGTTGCCACTCCTACTCATACATGCTTGGCACACAGGCACGGAGGCCTACCCGGATGCCGAGACCATGCGCAAGCTCTTTGCGACCTGGGGGTACGCTTCCGCCGCAGGATCAGCTGATGGGCACGTCGCGCTGACGCCTTTCATCGTGATGGACTCAGCATGTCGTTTGGCGGAGACACAAACGCGTACACCGATTTTCGGAGCACGGTCTACACGTTCCACGCGCCCACCCACACCCAGAGCCAGCAGCAGGGCGACAAGGAGGGCGCCGAGGCGTCCTCCTCCACGACGTCGGAGGACAACGTATACAAAGTGTTGTTTGCGCTCCACCAGCTGGCCTTTCGGGCTCTCTTCCCCAAGGAGGCCGTCGACAGCGAGCGTGGCCCCATTTTGTCCGAGGTGCCTCCGCCAGTCCACCACGCGTGCCGCTGATCTTTGCACGCAGAGTGTGAAAATGACAACAACGTGACTTGTCGCGTCAATCACTGCACAGGCACAAATCTCCAACTCGATCGGGTATCGCGTCGAGTATCAGGAATACCAACAGATCCATGCCGACAACCTGCTCTCCAAGTGCGTAGTTGAGCTCCTTTGCTCTTTATTCACTCCTCATTCTCCTTCTCCTCCTTTTGCCACAAAACTCTGCTGGCACGAACGCTAACTCGGCCTCTTGTGATCTGGCGCCAGGCGCTTCCCGATTGGGTTGGTGGAGCAGATCAAGAAGTGGGGGCGAGAGGACCTACTCCGATTCTACCGCAAGTGGTACCGGCCCGATCTGATGACCCTATACATCGTCGGAGACGTGGACCATCTCCAGGTGCAGCGCCACATCGAGAGCCTCTTTGGCCAGGAGGTGAGCCAAGGCGAGACTCCCCGCGTGCCCGAGGTTCGGCAATGCGCATCCCTCCCCTCCGGGTCCCGCGCCTCTCTTTCTCTCCTTTGCCCAGTTGTGCTGATGCTGCATTTCCCGCGTGTGGGACTTGTGCTGCACACCCAAGCCGACGCCGTCGTTTGAGCCTGCAAGGGAGCGGCTGAGCATCTTCCAGCACGAACTGCTGCATCAGTTTTCGTTGACCATCAACCATCTCTTCCCGCTTACCAACCAACGCACCGTTCGGGACCTGCGAACGGAGATCATTTGCTATGTCCTAAGTGCGTGCCCCTCCTCCCCCGCCCCCAATCATCATTGTCATCATCATGAGCACGGACCTCACCCTGACCCGTGGGGGGCTTGGCCAGTGAGCACGCTCGAGGCGCGAGTGTATGCGCTGGAGCAGACGTTCGAGTCGCCCGTGTTTACGTCGATCGAGTGGAGCTTCTTCAACTCGCACAGCGACAACTGCTCGGTCTCGAGCTTTTGCATGTTCGCCCGGCCCACCACCTGGAAGGAGGCCGTCAAGGTCCGTTCCCTCCCCGCTTCTCTCTATCCCCGCCGCCGTCGTTCTGATCAACTCGCGTTGATATCGCGCCCTACAATGGAACAGTGCGGGGTGCAAGAGATGGTGCGAATGGCCAAGTACGGGGTCACCTCCCACGAGATGGAGCGCTATATGGCTGCCCTCATCAAGGAAGCCCACCAGGATGCCGAGGGGCAGGACACCCTCAAATCCTCCGACCTCATCGAGGACCTCATCGACGACACCCTCCTCGGTTAGTAATCTTGGTTTCAATTTAATTTTATTTTAAAATATCAGTAATTTTATAGTTTCTTACTGTTATTATTGTTTGTGGGGCGTTGTGCCGGCGACTCCACAGACAGCGTGCTGATCAGCCCGAAGGACGACTACGAGCTGGTGCTGAGGCTCGTGCCGACCATCTCGCTGCTGGAGGTCAACCACCTCGCCCGGCAGACGTTCTGCCAGACGCTGCGCGTGGCCGACGTCCTGCGCGGTGAAGACATCGCGCACGGCAAGGACGCGTCCGTGGCACCTGCGACGGAGGCCGAGGGCTACGCCAGCTCGCTGGAGATTATCGAGCGGTCGCGCGGCATCTCCGTGTTCGTCACCTGCCCCACGCTCTACTCGCCCGACGACAACGCCGACGTCGCGGGTCCGCGCAAGATTGAGAAAAAGCCACGCGATAGCAAGGACGATGAGATGGACGATGAGATGGACGAAGACGAGGACGGTGATGATGACGATGACGATGATGGAGAAGATGACGAAGAAGAAGGTGATGATGACGATGATGATGGTGAAGAGGATGACGATGAAGATGAGGAAGAGAGCACGCCGGAGGAGAGCCAGGCCAAGCACCAGCACAAGTTCATCCACTCGCGCACGGCGCAGCTGGTGGAGAAGGAGATCAAGGAGCAGCGCCGGAGCGCCGGTGACAAGGACGGCCAAGCCGAGCGCCCGAAGCTGCCCTTCCGGGTGACCCAGGACGAGATCCGTCTCGTCATCGAGCAGTCCATGGAGGGTATGGCACCTTTTAATTTTTTATATATTACTTTCAGCTTCTCATAATTTATTATTTGGTAATACTATTCATTTTGTTATTCATTTTATTTGTACTTATGCTCGATTGGATGGCGCGGCAGGCGTGGAGGCGCCGAAGGACATCGAGGTGCCGGAGGACCTGATCGGTGATGACGTCATCCAGCGAAAGCTCGACGAACTCCGACCGGGCTGGGTGCCCGTTGCGATCGATCCGACCCGGCAGGACCCTCTTGACGCGCTCCAGCAGCAGATCGACGCCGCGCAGGGCGAGCAGCAGGGCGCCGAGGCGGCGGCTGGTGCGCTGCAGCAGGGCGTCAGCCCGATGAACCTTACGACCCAGCAGCCCGCAAAGGACGACGAAGACGACGATGACGACGACGGCGGTGATGATGATGGGGACATGGATGAAGACGACGAAGAGGATGATGACGATGAAGATGAGAGCGAAGATGAAGAGGACGAGAGGGCGCAAGCCAATGGAAGCCAGACCCATCACCGCCATGAGGGCAGTGAGGACGAGGCGAGCCGACGAAAGCGGCGAAGGGCCGAACCGGACACGACGCCACGGCTGATCCACAAGCCGAGCGGGATCGTGCTGCTAACGCTGAGCAACGGGATCCGCGTCAATTACTTCTACTCGTCCTACTACCAGAAGCGCTGCTCCATCCGCATCACCAGCGTGGGCGGCCAGCTGTGCGAGCGCACGCGCGAGGACGCCGGCCTCACCCAGCTCGCCCTCGATACCATGCAGCAGAGGTACGCTCGAGCACCTCTAGCGCCGCGGCTTTGAAGGCCGCTTGCCCACACACGCAGCGTGTGCGTATATGTGTGTGTGTGTGTGCAGTGGGACGGGCCCGCACTCGTCCGAGGTCGTGGTGGCCTGGTGCGGCCGGTGGGGCATCGAGGCCAGCGTGGAGGCGACACTTGAGACCACGTGTCTGCAGGTCAGCACGTCGCTGTCGCACAACGGCCTGAGCAAGGCCCTGCAGCTCATCCACCTCCTCCTGAGCGAGCCCCGCTGGGACGAACGGTACGACCGAGGCTAGGCCCTGTGACCACCGCTCGGCCTCAGCGGCGTTGATGATCTGACGAGGGGCGCGTGAGTCCACAGGGCGTGGAAGCGGATCCGAACGCACGCGGCGAGCTGCCGGGAAGGCGAGGAGAAGGAGATGGACAACATCGCGGCCGACAACCTGTCGGCCATCCTGTACGAGCCCACCGACTGGCGCTTCGCCCAGCCCAGCGCCTCCGACCTCCGCAACGCCTCGGCCGAGCGAGGTGCCCTTTCCCTTCCCCCTTTGCCCTTTGCCCTCCTCAAGTCCCCTCTCTTGCTCGACGACGACGACGAGGATGACGCTGACCGCCATTTTGGCCATTCTTGGAACAGCGCGATTGCTGGTGTCGGCGCAGCTGCTGGACATGGCCAACGTGGAGGTGTCGCTGGCCGGCCACTTTGAGTGCCTGCGCGACGTGGAGGACCTGCTCCTCCGGTACCTGGGCACCATCCCGCGCCGCTCGACCTTCACGCTCGTGGGCGGCGGCGCCGTCACACCCGCCGCTGCCGTCGCCGCTGCCGGACCGGCACAGCAGCCCAACCCGTTCTCGGCCCACTTGGCCCTGCCGGCCCCGACGGTGGAGGCGGTCGCCCGCGATGCCGCTCACGACAATTTCGTGCTGGCGCTGGCCCGACGCGAGTTCCCGAGCGTGATCAGCTTCGCCCCCGAGCCGCGCGTCAAGTGGCACCACTTGTCCGAGGACGAGGAGCGCCGAGCCATCGTCTACCTGTGCTTCCCCGTCATGAACCGCTGGGGCTACGCCAAGATGAAGCCCTCTGAGGCGGAGGCCCCTTCCTCCTCCACGGTGGCGCCGATGGAAACCGAGGACGCCGCATCGGCCATGACGGCCGTGCGGCAGCGCGTGAAGCAGCATCCCCTGTGGAAGAGCCGCGTCGCCAACCTGCTGGTCGAGGTGACGCGCGTCTCCCCTTTCCCTCCCTCACCTCTTCCTATGGCTCTGCTGCTCATCCGTTGAGTGTGTGTGTGTGTGTGTGGCGGGTGCAGATCCTGAGCAACCGCCTGTTCTCGGTAGTGCGCGAGCGCAAGGGCCTCCTCTACAATGTACGGCTGCTGCTTCTGCTGCAGACGTGATGGGACGCTGCTGTGGGCACGGGACTCATGATGCTGTGATTGGGGTGCTGCTGCAGGTGTCGGCGTCGCTGCGGATGCCCGACCTCTACGACGCGGGCACGCTTCACGTGACCCTCACGCCCTTCCCCGAGTCGATCGCCATCACCGTCGTAGAGGCCTTGCGCGTCTTGTACGACTTCCGGGAGGGCAACATCTCCCAGCAGGAGCTCGACGAGGCCAAGGTCCCCTACTTGGGTACCGTCCACACTCTCATCGTCATCATCGTCATCAGCTGCTGCTGACATCACACCTGAACGTGCACGTGACCTGCCCGACGACGACGGCGATGACCAGAATGGCTGATCACGGCGATGAAGGGTCCCTCCTTCTGGATGAGCCTCATGGAGTACATGCAGCTGCCGGAGGGCATCTTCCCGCGCGACCTCATGAACCTCAGCTGCGCAGAGGATATCTACGAGGCCTACGCTGCTGTCGAACTCGCGGGTACCACATGTCGTGTTGATGCATCCACCCCCTGTTGTTACTGCTGTATTGATGAGCCTGCGCAGACATTCGCGGAATCGTTCGCGAGTTCTTTGAGGGGATGCGCGTCATGTGCGTGAGCGTTGGCACCTCGGGCGCGGAACCCCCGACGGGCTTGGAGGAGCAGCGGCAGCGAGTGCAGACCGCCATCAGCTCGTTCCCAGTGCCGCCTGCCACGCCGCCAGCACCCGATGCTCACAACGGCGCTGCGCCACAGGCCAACTGAGCAGCTTGAGAGCGGCAGCCCCGAAAACAAGAAAGCTGCGCGGACCAACAGCGGTCTGATCGACGGTGACTTGAATATTTAATCTCGCTCATATTAATTTGCAGAACATTTTATTTGGGGCTTGTAGTGAATTTCGGGGCAGCGAGACGGCGGTTGATGAACGATGGCGGACAAGGTGGACAGTGAGGCGGCAAAGAACCGACCAACATGGATTCCAGACAGCTGGGTATCTAGGTAAACTACTTTGAACCGTTGCAGACGGTAAACGACAGGCCGCTCATTCCGCTCATTGCACGCGATTAACAATTGCAATTTGCCTTTAGGTGCACTTCATGTCGAGCCAACTTTTCCGTGGCCAAGCGACGGCATCACTGCCGTGCTTGTGGGTATGTCTGCCCTGAAGTTGCGCAGCTCTGATCCCCCCCTTACCTGACTTTGGGGGCAGCAACATCTTTTGCAAGGACTGTTCAACACACACGCTCTTCCTCACCGAACTGGGCTACACCACTAAGCCCGTGCGAGTTTGTGACAACTGCTTTCGTAAATACGATGCCAACTACAACCAGCAGACATGAAGTGTCTTTAAAAACCGACTTTGTACAGCCCCCACGGCATAAACTGAAAGTCACTTGCCTGTACATCCTTATCCTGCAAACTTCATGGTTTCTGCTCTTGCTTGGGGAGGTAGGTCGTAGCGTTGGGGTCGGGACCAGCATCTCTGCTGCCAGTGTTGAGAAAGGCACCGCGAATCTTAGCCTGGCCCCGCAGCTTGTCCTTTGTAGGATCGATTCGGCCACTTTCCTTCTCGCTGGTGCTGCCTGACATCATGAGCCAGAAGGGGTACGAAAAGCTCATGGCCACTATACCGCCCAGAACCAGCCCGAGGGTCTTATTGCCCGAGCGCTTTGGCGGCCTTGTCCTGCTGCTCATCTCTTCCAATGCTGTGTAGAAATAAGAAAAAAAAAGGTGCAAGAAAAAGGAAGTACTTCACGTCATGAACGCTCATCTATTTTGTGCAGCCCACTCCACCCACGCCGGGGCCCACTTTGCAAGGGACATAACCACATCGACGCTTAATCTTCCTCCTCCGACATGTCCTCCTCCTCTTCGAGCGCCTGCTTGGCATATCTCTCAGCCTCGTCCTGGAGATCCTTTGGCAGCAGCTTGTGGAGGTTGCCCGTCTCAGCGCACACCCAGCTCAGCTCGAGCTCAAAGGCCTTGTCCTTGGAATCGTCGTGCACCGAGTAGATGCTGCTCACGGCACAACACACACACACACACACACCATAAAGCGTCAGTTCAAGCTCTTCACCAGAAATCCCTGGCTTTGATGTCGTGTGGACACGTACATCTTGGCGGCCTGCTTGACAGCCTCGCGGGCGGTCATCTCGGACAGGTTGAGTTTCTCAATTTCAGTCTTGGCCGCTCGCGCGCCCTTGCCAATAGCCACGCCATAGTAGCCCTGTGGTGTGCAGAATAGAGCAAAATGAGCCTCAAGCACGACAGGCCTTTGACACAGTGTGCCATGAAGGGGGTAGTGAGCAAACGCACCCACGAGACGCCAGAGGGCTCGATCATGAACAGCTGAGGTCCGTTCTTGTCGACACAACCCAAGATGACCGACGTGCCAAAGGGCCGCACGGAGCCGTAAAGGCTGTAGACCTGCACAAAGTTGGAGAGGCGCTCGTTGAGGACCTTGCCCGAGATGTCGGTGCCGTAGAACTCCCTGTAGCTCGTGGCCTCGGCGCGCGCTCTGCTGACCAGCTGCCGACCGTCGGCAACCAGACCGGACATGGCCTACATACGCAAAACGTCCAAACAGCACGCACGTCGACGGAGGCAGAGTGAGAAGGGCTGGCTTAGACGCGCACTAAAGGAGGGGTGAAGGGTTGGCGATGAAGTACAAGGCCGCAGTGTCGGTCCACGGTGTGGATGCGTCTGTTCGTGTTGGGGACGAGCATCTTGGAGATGAGCAGCTTCTCCACGGCGAGCACCACGCCATCCTTCACTCGCAAACCGATAGCAGTGCTGAATGGTTCGATGCACAAACATCAGGAGCTGCAGCAACGAACACCACCAACAAAATGCAATCAACTGAAGAATAAATTAGGTGTGAGTACCCGCTGTTCTCGACGGCCTTGGCGGCATACTCTACTTGGAAGACTCGTCCATCAGGAGAGAATGTGGTGGACGAAAGATCATACTGGGGTGAAAAAGGGGGGAGGATTGAGATGGGTGAATCAAATGCTTGCATTGACAAGCAAAAGCTGCCCTAGTCTAAGCGGCACAAAGTCATACCCCAGTACCGATGCTGCTCATTATTCACGACGATCTGTGTGTCCTGTGATTCTTTCTTCTTTTTCGCACACAGCCCGCGCCAACAACAAAACACGCGCACCACAGCCACGCAAGACGAAGGTGGAGCCGGTCGTGCTGGGATAAATCTGGCTCTCAAAAAAGAAAATACAATTATTTCTTGATTATTTAGGTGCAGGCTTGTTTTTTGTTGTTGGCGCGGGCTGTGTGCGAAAGGGCAGTGTAGATGAGAGCGTTCACCATCAACTGCGCCCCGTCTGTCTCTGCATCGTAGCCTGAAGCACAATCTTGAATCAATACACTGGTGTGATGGGAAAGCATAGGAAATCTGGAGTAGGTACCAATATGCGGCCAAGTAGACGCCTGAGGGAGGGCTGTGGAGGTCGGCGTGAAGTTGAGGGCAACGATCTTGCCGTTGAATCCATGTTTTTCCACCACCAGAGGAGGCCGCTTGACGCGCAGCATCTTCTCGCCCGCCTCCTGCCGGAACTCCCACTCGGCGATGGTGGTCGTGTTTGTCGTGGCGGAGCCTGGCGAGTAGGGCGTCTCCCATGTGCCTCGCAAACGGCGCACGTTGGCCATAAGGGGATGATCTGGGAGCAACAAGGCCATCTCTGGCTCGTTTGCTCGCTCGGACTGAGTCGGCCCAATTGGATCATAGTCGCCCTGCGCCCAAGCGCCGGTCAGCGCGCACCCGCACACGGTGAACCCGCCAAGCACCACACCGTATCCGTCGTCCACCTGTGGAAAGTTGTCACGAACTTGTGAGTGAAGTCCGCCGGTTGATGGTGGAGCAAACAGGCGGAGAGTACATAGTGGGCCATCCGGGTGCCCAGCTCGGCATTGTCTTGCGTGAAGCAGTCGTCGCTGCTGACCATCACTGCCGCGTACTCCCGCAAGGTACCTGCGGAAGCAAGTAATATAAGCGGCTTCTGACAACCGCGGCACAGCACGAGCGGCGTACTTGCTGAAGGCAGCTCGCGGTTGGTATTGAGCGTCACTACGTTGCGAAGCCCATGCTCGTTGAGATCACTCTTGAGTGCTTGGATGCCGGAGTGCTCAGTCTCTCTTTCCGCGTAGAGGACAAGAACCTTGAGCTTCTGCAGGAGGCCTCTGAGTCAGGCCCACACGAGGCAGTGGTGCGCGAATGGTACCGTGAGTTGACGACAGAAGCTGCGCCAAGTCAGGTCGGACGGTTTGAGCTTCTCAAGCCACTCGCTGCCTCTATCTTGGGCCATGCACTGAACACATAGTGCCTTCCACAGGCCTTCGTCGTCCGCACAGCGCAGGATTTGGCTGCAAACCTGCACTAGGGACTGTGCTCAGCACAAAAGCTTGGAAAGCAGGAAGCAACCTGCGCGTACCTGTCGGAGGTGCGACAGATCGTCCGCATCCAGAAACGTCAGAATGTGGAAGAGGAGCTCATCCGGCAAAGGAAGTACACCTGATGGAGCTTCCATCTGGAACACGGCAGTCTTAAGACTGCTATCAAGAAGAGCTCAACGAAAGAGCAGGGCAGATCAAGCTGCTGCCCGTTACGGTCCGTAAAAGAAAAATGATACAAAAATTGGTCAGAAATGCCAACTACGCACGGTATGCTGTGCGTTGTTGGGGCGCCGTTACGCCCAACGGTACAAAGCTTGGCAACACACGATGAGCGAGGCAAGCAGCGGTGGGGCGAGAAGGAAGAGCCGGCTTTCAGGGAGACGCATGTCCTCCACTCCTGAGGCCAATCGCAACTTTGAACGCGAGGAAGAATTTTTCGGTTTTCATCCCGTTCGATTCATCGACGATGTGATAAATGCGGTGAATGAATACGCGTGTAACGCTGCCGACGCACTGGAAGAGAGCTTGCGAGAAGCATTGGCTAAACGAGAAAAAAAACCAGTGGCCGATGAAGCCCTACAAAAAGGGAGCGACCAAGTGTTGCAGATTTTACAAAAATCGATCGACAAGTACTTCGATCTCTGGGAGCTCTACGTGCTGAAGAACACCTTCGTCGTGCCCCCAGAATTTGAGGGTCTTAACGACTCTCGAAACTCGGCAGATCGGCCCAACGAAGCCAAAATCGAGGCCTTCAACCGAGAAAACACTTCCCTTGATCAAGAAATCGCGCAGCTGAAGCAACGAGTACTGGCGGTACGCCTCGGTACTTCCTTTTTTATTGGGTTCTTTTTGCTCATCATATGACTGTCGTCGCGCGCTCTACTGTTCGATGTATGACCAGACCAAGTTCGTCAACGACGCTTTGGAAAGGGAAAACAAGGTGCTGGGGGACGAGATTGATCGATTAGAACAACACGCTCTGCTGCTCCAAGAGCTGGCCGCTTGTGTGCAGGACGGCGGCTGTATGTACTTCCCTCTTCCTTTTGTGGTACACCCTTCTCACCATGTCCCATCCACGTGTAGTGGAAGAGGTGGAGGCTGTTTTGAAGAACCTGGTCAGTCGGCGAGAGCAGCTGATGACTCTCATCAAAGAGGCCCAGCAACTTGATGCCGCCGTCCAGCCAGTTTCCCAGGAGAGCGACGCACGACATAAGGCGCACAAGAAGGCGACGAACGTGGAGTGATGATCATTTTATGTAGAGCGAGCGTGTGGCATTGAGGGCAAGCCCGGGGCGGTCGGGTTCGGCCCGTTGTACATTGCATTGGACGAGAGGACGCAGCTCGAAGCCCCTCGCGCGAAGGACGAGACACGAGGGAACTCGAAGGCGGCGACTTGCACGCATCTTCTCTTCTCGCCCTCCTCCAGCCCGCGCTCCGCCTCCTTCACTCGGCCTTCTCCAAGCGCCTCGGCCCAGAGGACGCGAACACGTAGAGACTGTCGGGCAGCCCGCGGATGGCGAAGAGGCGGTCGTTGTAGGCTCGCTTCCTCTCCTTTCGGTCACATCTGTAATAACATGACTGATCAGCCACAATGAACATGAGAGGCCTGCTTGCGCGTACCGGAAGGGGTTGGTGGCGGGCGCAATGACGGTCTCGAACTCGCAGCAGCTCGTGAGCCACTGCAACTGCTTGTTTTCGTCCTGGAGGTCGTGCGAAGTGAAGCAGCCCACCACTCGGTCGTTGAAGAGCGCCACCAGGGTGCTCGTCCACGACTCGATGTAGAAGTGGAAGCCGCTGCAGGAGGAAGCACAGGCGTGAGCACGGCACAGAAGGATAACGAAGGAGGTGTCTGGCGTGCCTGTGGAAAGCCATGAACAAGTGCGGATCTTGGTACTTCTTATCGTCCACGAGCTCCTCTCGGTAGTCATGAAATCGACCCTTGTTGAAGGTGATACGCAAGCGCGGGGCAATGTCCACAGTGGTGTTGTGACGTTCAGGGCTGACTTGTGGCCCTATCATCAGAATGTCCAAGCGTCTGTCCTTCGCCTCTAGCTGCAGTACCCTTCCCAGCACTTCACCCCAGAATTCGAGAGCGTTTTCTTCCTCCTCTGGGTTGCCACCCAATATGACGACACGCAAAGGGGCGGCCGGCTCAAGCTCTTGAAAATTCTGTATGATCTTCTTGTCTTGCAGCTCTTGAATGAAGTACGCCAGTGTAAGTGGCTTTGTGCGATTCCACTTCCATATGTTGTCAATGCTTTGCGGATCTTGCTCAGGGTAGAAATCTCGAACGCAGGCATCCCAATCGATCAGCGATTTCATCTCTTGCTGCTCCATCGTGGCAAGCGACGGAAATAGAAACTCCAAAAAAACGCGCGAACGTGACGCTGACTCATTTACGCCATGTTCGTGCTGGCGTCGTCCTCCTCCAGAGGCTCGGGCTGAAGGTGAAAGAGGTCGACCACGAACTCTTCGCGGATCTCGCATACGATGCCATCAGCCGCCAAGCGGTACTCGCGCCACAGGGCCTCGTCGGCGGCCCGCCCGGCCTTCTCGTTACCCCACACCCACGCAGCATCATTAAATCCCGTTCTCTAACTGCACAAACACGCACTTTGGCCGTACCTGGAGCAAGACAAAGTTGGGCAACAGTCGCAAGTGGAAGAAGAGCTGCCCAATGCCCACCTTATCCTCGAGCACAAGTCGCAGATACTCGTCCTTCTCGATGGTCACTGTGCTCTTGGCGTGGCAGAAAGTCTATCCGAGGGAGGAGCATTAGAAAGACTGGCACACAGTTTGCAGGGCAGGCCTTTTACCTTGCCGCGGCAGGTGAGGTTCACCTCTCGCTCAAAGACGTTGGTCTGGCCCACTCGGTCATTCTTGATGATCTGCACACTCACCGGACTGTTGTAGTATGCACTGTTGTGACCCACACGCGCGTGTTAAAAGAAGAGGAAGGCTCATGAAAAAGAGCGCACAACTCCGAATCGAGACGGTGAGCACCTCATGATGCGCTGCAAGTTGCCGTTGGCGGAAAGGACAATGCGTTCGAGGCCCGTGAAGCCTGCCGGGAGTACTGTTGAGACTTCGCGAGGGGCCAAGATGTCGCCAAAGTGATTGGGCTTTCTTTTAATCTCATCTCCGAATCCAATTGACGGCTGTCCCTCACTTTCTACGCGAGGCACTTTGCAGGGACGTGAGGGCGCATCCGTAGAGGCGGGGTCGGAAACCAACAAGCGGCTGACGTTCATCTTGGTCACTTTTGCTTCTTGTACGACCGCTCTGAGCTGCACACGTGCCGCGGCCAAGGTGTCGGGCCGTGTTCCTGGAAATAACGTGCTACCGTTCGTGTTACGTACTCATATCATGACAACACGTGATGGCACCTCTTCATGTTGTTGTACAACTACACTCGCTACTCCTCCACCATGAGGCTCGATTCTCGGCTGCCTGCTTCCTCCTCTTCTCCTTCTTCGTCATTCTCGCCCATTGGTGTTGCCGCGGTTCCGTCTTCTGCCTCTTCTTCCTCTGCCGCTCCTTCCTCGTCGGCCTCTTCCGCTTCTTCCTCTTCTTCCTCTTCTTCGTCGAGGAGATCGTAGAAGAGGATCCGCTTGGGTGCCGCATACACGGCTGCCACATTGCGGGTACCGCTCACGGTAGCGCCCGCCGCATTGACCGGCTGTAGCCTCGCCTTCCACGTGCGCGGCGTTGAGCTCACAAGCGACTGTCCACCAACAACCCAACCACATCCGCCACCATCATCAACAACAAGTCGGCCTTGTTGGTTGCAAGTGCTTGTGTAGTTTAGAAGCGGAGATGATGAAGGCACCTTGTCGTCAAGCATGCGCTGCACCAGATTGCGACTGGCGCTCAGCTGGCATCCATCGGGGACCGGCACGAACACGACATCTTTGATCGGGAGCAGCTCCAGGAGGGTCTCCACGACTGCGGCAGCGCCCTCCTCGGGCTCCTGCTCGTCCTCTTCGTGAGTCAGCGGGTCGATCGACTGGTCCGCGGCGGCGGTTGTGGTGGCGACCGTCGTTGCGCAGGACAGAACAGCCAACGTGTCCCGGTCGACGAAGGACAAGTGCATGACGTCGGCGTTGTCGCGCGGGAGGCACAGCAGGCCGACGCTGTACTCGGCCTCGCCCGGGGCCGCGGGCAAGGTCTGCTGTTGCTGTTGCTGTTGCTCGGCCGGACCGCTGGCAGCCGGCCGTCGCCGGTGCCGCCTCGGGTTGAAGCGATAGCGCTTGCGCAGGAGCCACACGTAGCGCTTGGGCGAGGCGGAGGGCGCGAGCAAGCCGCTCGACTCCGCGGTGAAGGAGAACGAGGCATCCGCGTCAGTCCCGCCGACGCCCAGTAACGCGTCGCGCAGAGCCGACGAGGCGGTTTGCGGCAGCGGGGCGGACGAGTAAAAGGCCGTGAGGTGCACGCACTCAGCGGCTCCGTCAACGGGCACAGTCTCCGTGAAGAAGGCCGTTAAGACTTGATCAGGTACCTCACCCTCCACCTGCTGCTCTTCTTCTCCTTCTTCCGCGCCGCCTTCGTGGTGCTCTTCGCCGTTAAGCATGGAGACTTCATCGTGGACTGCCGCCACTTCCTGCGCCTCGTTGTCATCGTCGTCATCATCCTCCCAGTAATTGCGCTCCCTCTTTTCCGTGGGCGCTGGTTTGGGCTCGCTGATGGGCTCGACGCCCGTGGCGACCTCTTGTTGCTTGCCGGCCGGCTGCGACTGCGGCGTGACCTCCTTGATGGCCAGCAGCGGAAGTGCGTTGTCAACAGTGAAGGACTTGGCAAGGGTCTGCGAGGGCAGGATAAAGGTCTCCTCGTAGATGGCCGCCATATCACCGAACATCTGCTTGAGTGACGGCGACCCGGCCAGCGCCGATGGCTGCGCCGCAGCTGGCGTCCCGAGAGCAATGAACATCGATGGCGTGCCGCCCCGCGAGACGCCCGCCGGGTAGCCGCGGGAGGCCGAGGCCGGCGTCGAGAGCGCGGAGATGGACGACAGCTGCGGCGGTGGCACCGACGAGCGCGTGGCATTGATGCTGGCCGCGATCGAGGAGGGCGAATAGCGAGGCAAGAGGCCTGGCGTGGTTGCGAAGGAGCCCGACGAAGAGTAGGCCATCGACGGCGACGACGACAATGTGGCCGGGGAAGGTGTCGAAAAGGCCGAGAGCGAGCCCAGTGCCGCCACTGGATTGGCGCCTCGCAGCGGCTGCGACAATGATGAAAGCGGATGGTGGCCCGACCGGGCGGGGGTCGCCGCCACCCCACGCGGGGAGGGATTGGCGAACGGCGAGATGCAGGACGAGAGCATGAGAGGCGACGAAGATGGTAGCGACGACACGCGGTGCGCGAGCGAAGAGGCCTTTGCGCTTCCCAGCCCTCGGTGATTGAGCACTGCGGCCGAGGGCAGCCCTCCTCCGACCCCGCCGGGTGAGGGTAGCGCGCTACGACTGGCGGCAGGCTCGCTCGGGGTGTGATTCAAGCTGCGGACCTGGGCCTGAGCCTGCGCCTGAGTCTCTTCGTCATCGGAGTACGCGTCCTTGAAGAAGGGCGCAATGAGGTCCTGCCCGAGGTTGTCGTTGAGGAACTCGGACACGGTCTTCTCGTCGATCGGCGTCAGCTCCTTCATCCGGCGACGAGTGAGCATGTCCGCCAGCCGTAGCGTGCCTGTGTTACGTGACACACGTCGCGTCAGCCCCGATAAGAAGCTTGGCGGGAGGAGAGAACTGCCGTACCGGTGAGGAGCCAGTTGAAGAAGGCGGCATACTTGCGCTTCAGTTCGCCGAGGAGCTTGCACAGCTCCTCCGTGCGGCGGATGAAGAGGGACGACTTCTGGAGCAGGAACGACAGGGCCTCCTCTTCCAGACCGATCACACCAAACTGCTCATACCACTTGGCCTTGGTGTTTGTTGGGTGGTGGCTTCCCACGTCAGTTTTTTTTTAACAATA
The DNA here is from genome assembly GCA_002179805.1 of Acanthamoeba lenticulata. NCBI lineage: Eukaryota > Discosea > Longamoebia > Acanthamoebidae > Acanthamoeba > Acanthamoeba lenticulata. Next base: position 3,934 of record NAVB01000109.1, on the reverse strand, counting down.
AACAGCAGCAGAGGCAAGGGGGAAGGTGGCCTTGTACCCGCCCCTGAAGGTCACTGAGCCGGAAGAGGAGCGTCTCGCTGGCTGGTTTGAGGTGCGTGATAAGCAGCTCTTCGAGTCGAGCGCAGCCGGACTCGACTCCCTTGCCCATCTTGCGCACTCCCTGCGGTGCATCGTATGTCGCGTCCAAGATTGGTTCAAAGGCCAAGCATTGCGCGGCTTGGGATCGGCGCCGTACCGACTCAGTGAGCGTAGTGAGCAGGAATCGCTCGAGCTCAGCGCTGGGAACCCCCGTCACCAGAAAGTAGAGCAGCTCTTGCCGTACGGTCGTGGTGCTGTTGTTCTCTGTGTTGTGTGTTGGGACGGTTCGGTGTTCATAAAAGAAGAGGCCATGCCACGATGTTGCTTACTGTGATTCCATGATGTTGCTTACCTTGCAGGATGTGTGAAAACTCAGTGCATCGCGCGTTGAACTCGTGGATAGACTGCGTCCACTTGTCGCCCATGAGCTGGAGCGTGGTCTCGATGTGGGACAGGTGGGACGAAATGAAGGCCGACTGGACGGCGACCAGTTTAAGCTCCTGTCGTCGCGACCACAGGAGCGACGTGTTGATGTCGATCAGGCCGAGGGCGGATGCGCTGGTTGCCGAGCCCGTGGAGGCCATAGGCGAGAATTGTAGTGATGAGGGAGTCTTGATCGGTGGCAGCGGAGACAAGAACGAGGATTGCGAGGTCACGGCGCCGACGCCGTCCTCCCCTCGTACAGCCACGTATTCCCAGTCGAGCGCGCCCTCGACAGCGATGTACAGGTGCTTGAAGTCGGCCGACAGGTGGACCCGCATCGCTTGTGCCTGCCGTGGCCCCCAGGGAATGAGGCAAGCGCTTGATGCGAGCTGCCATAAGACATAATTTGGAGTTCACCACTTACCTGCTGCGTGTTGCCCATCGCACGAATGTCGGCCATTCCCACGCAGAACGTGCCGAGCGCACTGCGCAGCATCAAGCGCCACAACCGCATGAGGCTAACAGCACATGGCAAGCTGATTAAGGAGGCGGCGGGTCACGAATGCGGTGATATGCGCACCTGAGGATAACCTTGCCTGTTTCGTCCCCGGAGACAAGGATGTTCAGCAAAGCTGGCGGCGGCATTCGCGCTGCAGCGTTGGTGGTCGTGCTTACGTCCACGGCGCTGCACAAGCACCAGTGAGCAAGATGGGACAAAACGTCAATGCTGCACAGAAAGTAGTTGCCGGGCACTCCAGGTACCCGTCGAGCGGCTGGCCCTGCAGCGGTGGCGGCGGCAGCGGTTGGAAGAAGCGCTCGGTTCGATCGGCCAGGTAGTGGAGGCGGGATCGGTGGTGCAGGGAATTGGCACGAACGGGCGCGCCGATGCTGGCCTCCTGCGCCCAGTGGAGGCAGGTGACCGACGCTGAGTGAAGCTGAGAGGAGAAGTACGCCGTGCCGTTCTCTACATCAACCAGCACGATCCTCCCGTCCTGGTGGCCCACAGCGATGATCTTGCCTGGGCGTTGGAGAAGACAGCGCATGAGCGACTAACAGGGCAAGGGGGGCAGTGATGCGAAGGGGTGTACCATCCGGTCGCCAAGTGAGGGCAGTGATAGGGTGGTCGTGAGTGCGAATGCTGAAGAGGCGTTGCCACGAGAGACGCTGCACTACGAGCTGGTCATCCGCCGTAATCCAGGCAAGCAAATCCATTGTGGGACACCACTCGAACAACTTAATCTCTTCTGAGACGGGCTTGTCGATCAATTGTTTAAAACAATTCGTTTTGCAGCCAGCTTCTTCCTCCTCTCCTCCCTCTTCATCAACTGCTAAGTCGTCGTATCCATTTCTTCCTGCGTCCAAGCTGCTCATTTCCGTGGTGATTTCAGGGTTCGCGCTCACCTCTTCATTGTCGAAATCAAGACAGGAGGCCTCGCCCTCCCCTTCCCGCCCCGCCATCAAATTCTGTGCCAACGATTAATTGCTGCAACAGCGGTAATCGTGTTTAAAAAGGCGGGAATTCGGCGCACGTGCTACTGACCCCATTTCCCGCCCTTTTTCCGTTTTGCCGGCTTCAATCAGAAACAAACCAGCAGAGGCCGAGATGAGCAGCGTCACCATCACCAATGTCCAGGTGCTGGACAACCCAGCCATGTGGACCACTCCGCTTCAGTTCGAAATAACTTTTGAGTGCCTCGCCCCGCTGCAAGAAGGTAAAAAAATGACACATAGCAAATTTCACCATCGTGGGCTGGGAACTGACGTGCGTGGCTCCAGACCTTGAGTGGAAGGTCATTTACGTTGGATCTGCCGAGAACCCGCAGTTCGATCAGGAACTTGAGTCAGTCATGGTTGGTCCAGTGCCAGTTGGCGTGAACAAGTTTGTGCTTCAGGTAGTTCCCATCTGATGAACTGTGTTCGCTCTGTCTTGCTGATTTATTTTGCCCCCTCCCCTCCTTCCTCTTTTTCTAAAGACCGAGCCGCCAGACCACACCAGAATCCCCCACGCGGACGTCATTGGTGTGACGGTAGTGCTGCTCAAGTGCTACTATCGCGGCAGCGAGTTCCTGAGGGTCGGATTTTACGTGAACAACGAGTACGAGGTGTCTGAGCTGCAGGAGAACCAGCCCACGCCTCATCAAGTGGAGAGAATCAAGCGTAACATTCTGGCTGTTAAGCCCCGCATCACCACCTTCCCCAACCGCTGGGATAACACCACGTCAGAAATTGACGAGATGAAGCTCGCCGAGGGTGAGACGCCCTACGAGGTACCCGAAGAGGACTTGATGCCGGAGAATGGGGAGGAAGAGGAGGATGACGAAGAGGAAGAAGATGATGACGATGAAGAGGATGAAGACGATAGCGAGGGTGGTGACGACAGCGAGGAAGAGGGAAACGGGGGAGAGGAAGGCTCGGAGGCTAAAGGTACCGAGGATCGCGACGTCATTGAAGTGGACTAAGCGTAAGAGCGACAAGGCGAGGTGACGTGGACTCATCGCGCTGTTATTCACTCCCGCGAGACATGCATAGGACGTCTGCTCGGGATTCATAGCATAAAGAAGGCCCTAGCGACACTGACACTGAGAAGAGGTCCCTGAGTCCAGCAGAAAACTCAAGTACACTGGCCAGGTTCCGTGTTTGTTGGGCTAACTGGACATGCCCCCCTGAAACATGGACGCGGGCCTCAATGTTCTCGTCGGTCGCCGGAAGAGGTGCGAGAGCGGCGGTTGGGCTCCGGGGCCAACTCGGCCTCGGCGGGCTCGTCGACATACTTGGGGTGGACCGGCGAGTGGTAGCCGTTGGTCTCGGGGACCGTGGGCAGCGGCCACAGGAGTATGGACGACCCAAACACTTGCCTGATGTTGTCGCGTGGCCCAAGGTCGTACTTGTGTCGCGGCTGTCTCGGCCCGAGTAGAGAAGAAGTCAGCAACAACGTCATCACGGAGAGAAGAGGGAAGAGGAGGGGTGAAGACCTTCCAGCGGCCGTTGGCGTCGACCGCACGCTGGTACTGGCGACGACCGCGTTTGGGAGAAAACATGCGCTCGATAGTGGTGTTGTTGATCAACGCGAGGTATGTCATGTTGCAGCCCATGCCACACAGGCTCGTCGTGAGAATGGTCCCGAGCCACAGATTGATCCCAATAATGCAGCCTGTCACCGTGAGCTCATGCGTCGTGTAGTCCGCTCTCTGCAATGACGACCAAACCGTCAAGTAGTGAGATGAACGAGAACGCTCGCATGAAAACCTATCTGGCTGAAAGTCGTACGTGCTGGTAGATGTCGTGGATACGGAAGCCGAAGAAGAGGATGAAGGAGGCACCCACGGCTGAGCCATACCAGAGCCATAGAATAAAGAGCTTGAGATTGTTGTGTCCCACACAATTGTTGACCCACGGGCTGACATATAAAAATTAGAATTTTAATCAAATAAAT